>DWTW01001310.1:0-12936 GCA_018246275.1 Papilio slateri
GGCACCTCACTCATCAGACGAAACGCAGAATACTTCTACTTCACGCCTGTCTTCTGTGAGGACGTGGTATTTCACCGATCGAGACGGCCCATTCGTGCACGCACATGTTGTTGTTGCGGGCTCTACCACTGTTTATCTTTCATTGGCTATCCATTTTTACTGATTGTTATTACTACAAGTTAAAACATATATTGTATTTTTGAGTCGTAAAACAGGACTGATTGAAGTTTTCTCTTGTTTTCTTTTTAGCGAGGAAGGACCTGAACTCATGGGCGAACTCTTCTCAAGTGCAGCAGGTCATAGAAATGGGTTTCTCTAGACACGCCGTGCATGCAGCTATTCAAACACTAGGTATGATGCCTTTGAATACTAAAAGTAACGTTTTTATACAACAAATATTACTTTAAAGACTCTTGCCTTGATTTATATTTTAAGCAATACAATATTTTTTAAAAATTGATGATGTTTATCTTGAATGGATTCATGCTTTCATCATTAGATATTTAATCATTCATATTATTAGTTATTTAACTTTATAACCCATATTTTATAGCCAATAAATTTCAGTATATATTTATTACAATGTCCATGAGTCATGCTCTCTTAAAAAAATACTGTTTAAGGGCTGAAGAATATGATCTTGGGTGGCTGAAATGGCGAATGGACAGCAAAAAAGATTAAAAAATATGTTATTCTGATTTTTTATAAATTTTGATTAATCTTTTCATAGTAGTTACTACTTAATATTTTTAAGGTGGTAACTTCGTGCCGACCGTGGAATCCCTGGTCGCGTATCTATTGGAGCAACAGCAGCATTACTTCGGCGAGTCGACGTACGAGGCCAAGGCGCAGAGTTCGAAGCAAGAGAAGCGGCCGGCGCCGTACCGCTGGCGAAGCTGCTTCTCCTCAGAGGAGGAGTACGCTCAGTACCTCTCTGACGTCATCACGCCCGGCATGACTGTACGCTGCTGCAAGGCGTACGAAGTGGTAAGTTATTTGCTATAAAGCTGTAAAATATACAGTATATTCACTATCTAAGGACACCCCTGTGAAGTCAAGTCATGGCACTCAGATATCATGTTGTTCATGCGTAGTATTTATGTATGTAAGTAATCACAAATTTTATAAACTTATCAAAAATCATTTCATATCTGCAGGTGTCCTTAGGCGACGTCGGCCAAGTGCAAAAGATAGAGCGTGACAACAAACAAAACGTATTTTTACATGTAAGTACTTTTTAATTTTATTTACGTGAATATTTTAAAGGACTGATGCGAATATAACACCTATTTGTTTCTGTTGTGCTTTGTCTATTTGTAGAGTTCGAAATACGTGAAAGCATGAAATTTTTATTAATAATAATATGGTTGGATAAGGTGGAGTGGCGCGGGCTGGGCGGCGTGTACGGCGTGCGCGCGCTGCACGCGGAGGTGGTGTCGGGCGCGCCGCCGTTCGCGCCGGGCGATCGCGTGCGCGTGCGCGCCGCCGTCACGCAGCCGCGCTACAAGTGGGGCTGCATCGACCACACATGCATTGGCACCGTCACAGGTTCATACATTTCGAATTCAAATTTATTTTTCAAATGGTATTTTAATTTCAAAATTATACACGAGACATCGCTTTAAAGACAATATTTTTATAGGATAAGGCGGCAAACTAAAATTAAAATGTTGGCGTTTCATATTAAATTTAAAAATCGACAATATTATGCATTATATTACTCAACAATACCTAGTCACCACCTAGTGATAAAATTTAAATTACTAACAGGAGTTTCTGGTAACGGGCGGGACTTGAGAGTTGACTTCCCGCAACAGCCCGGCTGGACTGGACAAGTCAGCGAGATGGAGCTTGTAACAGATCAATGTAAGTAATTAAATTTAACGATTTAGAAGCTGTCGAAAGAAAAAAGTGGCTCTTTCCAACATTTAAAATGTATTAAAAACTCTTTTGGTTGTTCTTATGGTAGTGTTGGTTATGTAATGGAATGTTAAATGGATGTGTTAGAAGTTTGCAATACCCCCTCTTACAAATGCTATTAGCATCATTATTGTACAGTATTATCTTCGTGCGATAGCGGAGTGGGGCGAGAGCGCGAGCGGCGCGGCGGTGGGCTGGCGCGGCGCTATCCGCGCGCTGCGCGTGTCCTCCTGCCGCGAGGAGCACGGCGCGAGGCGTTTGGTCGATGGTGTGCCGCACACTTACTGGCAGAGCGACAGCGGCACCGGAGAGGTAGATATCATTCTCTACGTACGGTGTTTTTTTTCTCTTAGTTTGGAAATTAATTTCTTCCTAAAAGTGTCCTTTGGTAAGACTTTTTTGTTACATACGTTTTGCTTTAGTTTCAATATATGCTGATTTTCCTTTCGTATATATAAAGAACTCATTCAATTTTGTATATTCTTTGGCTTTCGTTCTATTTTATCCTGCTACATTTTGAAACAACAAAAACTACCTGTCTCGTTTCTCTACCTTTTATGCTAATAATTTAAGAATTTGACTCAGGTTGCTTAGGAACCCAATAAAGCATTATTAATTTGAAAATTGATATAAGTTTTTTCGTATCTGATAACGTTTTAAGGTTGCCAGGTACAAATATTAAGTATGTTTCCCCTCAGCATTGGATCCGTGTAGAAATGCGTTCCGCGGTGCGCATACGTCGTCTCGGTCTGGGCGTGGCGGGCGGAAAGTACGCGATCACCACGCTGGTGGTGCGCGCCGGCATCAACTTCGACGACGGCATGATGCTGCTGGACACGGTGCAGTGCTCGCCGCCCACCCGGGAGCGACCGCCCTCGCATCTGTCGCAGATACAGCTCCTGGCGGACTGCAAGCTGGTAAATATTTAATGCCATATAACCCTACTAAGCATACTATCGCTAGATTTATGATGGGAAACGCACAGACAGTTAGGAGTAACAAAATGAGGACATGGGCTAACTGTGAAACTGAGTAATAAAATTATGCAATATTAAATAAGAATTCATCATATCTTTGCCACTTCAAAGAACTTTACCAAAGTAAACCAAACGTTTTACTTGCCGTTTTATCCGGCGAGTGATGTAACCATAGCTTCTCTGCTCTCAGAGAACAAATTCTAATTGCAATCTTAAAACAAACACTGGTTACGTTTATCATAACTTAGAGAAGAAATATATTTTATCGTGAGGAAATGTCTACGCATATCCGCTCGTACGAGGGCCAGTACGGATTATCTTGGACCTGCACCGAGTAAAACCTCACAATGTTCTTTCCACGCATGTCGACGGGTACAGAAACGCTCTCGCACACATCGCGGCTCCGCTTGCGCCAGCTGCCTAGGCAGCCCCATCCCTGGGGAAGAAAGAATTCCTAGGTTAATTAAGAAAATTAAGAGTCATAATATTTAATATCTTTTCAGTTTTACCCCTGCATTGAGATTGTTATTAAGCAAACACAAAACAATAATACGAATTGTCGCGTACATGGACTGTACATCACGGGCTTCCGACCGAATCCCCTTTACTCGGAAGTTTTGTCGGTATGTATTGATAGCATTGGAATTAAATTGAATCGACTTACTACTCGTACACAATAACATGAGGTTTGAGTCCGATGACGTCACACTGTGTAAACAGTAACGGTGCGAAATAATCTACAAGACTGGTGTATACGTCTCATGTTGTTGTGCATGCGTAGTAGTTTAAGTTTTTACCACGTTCATTGTTTTTATTTTTATATTAGGGCATGAACTTCGTAGCTGAGGATTGGATAGAGAAAGATAATCGCAGCATTGCAGCCTCGGCTGAAACCAATCCAGGATCATCTCTCAACGATTGTCCTAAGGTACTTCGAATTTCCTTGTTAGATTTAAAACTATACACGGTTTTCCTTATGATTTAATTTCATTTGCAGGTGTATGTTTGGGGTTTGAATGATAAAGACCAGTTGGGCGGTGTTAAACGCTCCAAAGTGAAAGTGCCAGTGTTCTCGCCCGTCTTGAGTGCGTTGAAACCGATCCACATCGCTGGCGGATCGAAGACCCTTTTCGTAGTGTCTCATGATGGCAAAGTAAGTTACAAAATTGTTTTTATTTTATATTTTTCAGGTTTAGGCGCGCTAACAACAGACGAAATCCAGAGTTATAAATAACTTCACGTCCGTATTTTGTGCGATTGTGATACTTCCCCGGGCGAACCGATTCATTCTTTCAAAAGCTGCGGCTATTATGGTTTCTATCTAAATTAAATTACCCGATTGCGATGCATGAATAGTCTAATATATCGATAAATATCCGAGACTTATATTGACATAACGATGTAGGATTTACTGTTTCCCCCATACCGTAAGGTTCGAAAAGTAGAGCTACACCTACTGAAATTACTTGCCACGTAGCTCCTTAAGAACTATTTTAACACACGACGTACTTGGTCAGTTGTATGCGTGCGGCGAGGGCACGAACGGGCGGCTGGGGCTGGGCCACAGCAACAACGTGTCGACGCCGCGCGCCAACCCGTACCTCGCGCACGTGCTCGTGCGCCGCGTCGCCGTGCACTCGGGAGGCAAGCACGCGCTCGCACTCACCGCTGATGGAAAGGTCTGTACAAAGTAGTAATTTTTCTCATCAGAGCCATCAGAATATATCGAAGTTGAAAGTGGTTGACTTTTAAGGTTATTTTAGAAAAGAATATATAACGATGCTTTAACATAGAGAAATGATAATATAAAGTAGGTGGATAAGTTTGCTTCTTACTTGCACTAAATTTTGGTAAATCATTTTTAAAATTTTGGTGGCAACTTGAATCTGTAGATGTTATTTTAATTTGACAAAACAAAAATAAAAATATAATGTAAGATAAGATAAAAATACTAAAATAATTACCAGTAGTCAATAATAAATGTCCGAGGTAATCCGATATTCATAGAGCTTGAAGTGCACGGAAATATATTTCAATTTTATCAGGTGTACTCATGGGGCGAAGGCGAGGACGGTAAGCTCGGGCACGGAAACCGCCTGACGCTGGACGCGCCGCGCGTGATCGAGGAGTTGGCCGGCGAGCGCGTGGTTGGCGTAGCGTGCGGCTCCGCGCACAGCGCGTGCGTCACCGCGCGCGGACACCTCTACACCTGGGGTCTGGGAGAATACGGCCGGCTGGGGCACGGCGATGTTGTTACACAACTCTCGCCTAAAATGGTAGGGTTTTAATAGAATAGTGGCTGTTCATTGTTTGGGTATGCTTTATATGAAGATTATTTTAATAATTTTGTGATACTTCGGAAGCAAAATATCACGAAATATGATTAACTTTTTATATGGAGAACTCTAACTACTAACTAAACTATTACTCAACCGCATTATTCAGCGTTTACGTCTGCGAATCTAATAGTTTTTTCTGCCATAAAGAGCACGACGATCACTTACATTTACGTGAAATATGAGCTTACAGAAACTAAGGTTCGTAACTTTCATTCATGAGCTATTTTGAAATTTAATAATTTAAGGTGGAAGCTTTAGCTGCGTTCAGGGTGGTACAAGTGGTGTGCGGGTCACGAGACGCGCAGACTCTGGCGCTGACGATGTGCGGCAAAGTGTTCTCTTGGGGCGATGGAGATTTTGGAAAGCTAGGCAAGTATATCAGAACAGTAACTAAACGTTTCGTTAGAGCAATTGCATGAGGAATATTAGGGTCCATGACAGCTGTCAGTGTAATCTAATGGTGGATCATCATCATCAGCCTTTATCAGTCCACTACTGGACATAGGCCTTGCCAAATGCCAAACAATTGTGGATATCAAACAATAAATTAGAAACCACAACGAAAAAAATATTTTCTAATTACTCTTTTCTACATTAATTTAAGGTCGTGGCGGCTCAGAGGGATGCGCCGTGCCTATGAATATCGAGCGACTGAATACGCTGGGAGTGATACAAGTGGAATGCGGCGCTCAGTTCAGTTTAGCTCTAACAAGAGACGGAGAGGTTTGTTCTCGGATTTGTTTCAAGCTCAAGCTGTGCTGCTCAAGATTTTCTTTTATATTAGTATATGGTACATTCAAATAGCATAGTAGCTTAGCGATTATTACACCATTATTCTTATATTGTTGTATTATGATTTCGTAGGTATGGACGTGGGGTAAAGGTGACTACTTCCGTCTCGGGCACGGACTGGACGCGCACGTGCGTCGGCCCACGCTGGTTGAGGCGTTGCGAGGCCGCCAGGTGATACATGTTGCTGTGGGCGCGCTGCACTGTCTCGCCGTCACCAGCGACAACCAGGTGATAAATAAATTACCATACAAGCGACAACGCGAGGTTTTTTTTAAATATTTATATTTTAGTCAAAAACATTCTGAATTTGGAATAAGTTCATATGTTTCTAGCTATCATGTGCTGTATACAGGTGTGGGCGTGGGGCGACAACGACCACGGGCAGCAGGGCAACGGCACGACGTGCGTGAACCGTCGTCCGGCGCAGGTGGCGGGCGTGGAGGGCGTGCAGCGCGCCGCTGCCGGCTCCTCGCACTCCGCCGCTTGGGCGTTACGCGCACACGCTCAGCCGCCGCCGCTCACCCAGCTGCCAGTACCCCTGCCATTTCCCACGCTCAAAGATCCGCTAGGAGCTAACAGTTTAGGTTGGTTGGTTGTATTTTTATCTCTCTTTCTCTCTCCTTTTTCTTGCATTCTTTGAACTTTTTAATTTCCCTTACAGCATTTTTTGGAATCCTATTGAGTGAACGGTAATTAGTTCAGATATGTGCAAAATTCACTTACTGATCTTGTGGTGCATAGCGATTGGCTTACATTGCTACAATTAATGTTCTGTTACTGTTTTAGGTCTATATGCAGAAGAAACAGGCATAGAAGAGCCTCAAGGGCCGCGGCCGTCCTTAGCGTCATCATCTTTGCCTTTGGAGCCGCCTGTCACCGTCCAACATGCGCTGTCTTTGATTTTGCTCGCATTATACATAACCCAGGTATCAACACAAAGTTGCATATAGTTAAAGTAATTGTTCAGTTTTTCTAATTTTGCATAAAATTTGTTTTTTCTATTGGGCATAGAGTATTCATAATCAATGGAAAATTAAGTATTATATGTAGCGTTATAACTGCGTGTGTCTTCGCTCATATTCAGGGCTAAATCCTTATTCAATATAAAAACTAATTAATTTTGTTACTATTAGGCACGCAGCCTGCTGGTGGAGGCGTTACGCTCTCACGAGGCGTGTTCCTCTGCGCCGGTGTCGATCAGCTTAGACGCGGAGGAGGACGACGCGGAGGCGGACGCCAGGACCGGCGGCGGAGAGGCGCCCGCTGACAAAACAACGCTACCGGTATTTATACACCGATAAATATATTAATATGGAAAGGTACAATCGATGTGAAAAGTGTAAGTCACCTTCAGTGATATTCGCCACGAAAGACGTGTTAAAAGTGTGTCTCTAGCCATGAAGATGCCAGGAATTTATTTCTTACGTAATGAAGCCGTATACCCATTGTAATCAAGCTTACCAGCAAGATTGGTTACGTACTAAATGCAGTGTATTGAATAAAAGTATTTTGTAGGTAGTTTATATTCATTGTTTGTTGGTGGTTCATAATAAGTTGTAATTATATGTTGAAGAATACAACAGTCCGCCCGCTAACCTCGGCTTTCATTGACGTTACACTAAAGAAGACCAATACTAAGAATACCCTCAACGTTTACGAGCATAGAGGTTTATGAGTTTTAATAAATTAAATAAAAGCAGACAATAATTAATGGGTGTTTCGGACTGTTCATATCGATATGTCCTGAGAAAATTATCATAAAGAAAACGTCAGGAATTCCATAATTATATTTTTATATTTTTCACCTTATAGAGTGGTACAAGCAGTCCTCTCAGTGGTTCCATCTCATCGCGGCATTCCACTCTAATGTCATCCAGTGCTGTGTCCGTTGCAGCCGCGACCATGACCGTGCAGCAAGCGGAAGCGCCCAAAGTAAGTCTCGCTTCCTACCTTCTCTATGTACAGAGTACTAGGCACTAGTAGTGTATAAGGTTTTACCAAGAAAGCGAAACTGGAAACTTGGTCTGTAGAACTGAGTGACTTTAGATTAACATTGAGTGGCCAATAAGTAAAAAAGACACCACCGTTACGTATCAACATATCCAACGCACAGAAGAGCTGTGGATTCGTTCGTAGGAAAGAGAAGGGGTGGAGTTAAGGAAGGGATAGAAAGGGGTTGTGGGCAGCGGCGCTTCATTCATCGAACGAAACGCACAGGTATAAATAATCGATTAAACTGCATTTAAAAGACAAAACCGACTTAAAATCCCACTATGAGGATATTATTTCGAGTATCAAGATTAGTCTGAGCCCTCGCGTAACTCGCCGTTAGCGATTCTTGGGCTCAAGTTTACTTTAAGTTTGGTAAGTGTGGACGTAAAAAATCGAGCTCGAACCACACGTTACGCAATATATCTGTGAAATTCAAGCTTTAATGCCATTCAAACTAACATGGGGGGTCCCATGGAACCTTGTTTGAGCCTTTTTCACCAAAAAACAAGGGAAGTCGGTTAGTGGAAAACGAGTCGCCCCACTGGGTCTATTACTGCTCAGACTTGTGTTCACTGTAGCAAAGTATTAGTGGGACTTGATTTAAATTATATGTTTTATTATCTTCATGGTTCTTTGTTTTGTTTTAGTTGTTGCTTGATGATTTTACTTCGCACTTTGGCGAGACGGACGCGCGGGCTCTCGTGGACCTACTAAAGCTGGCAGCGGCGGGCCGCGTGCCAGATGCTAACAATGCTGTCAAAATTATCACTGATGTTTTAATGGGTAAATATTTGTTATTAAATAAATATTAAATATCATCCTGACTTTTATACTCTTGTAAAAATTGCATTGGACACTTTTTTAATGACTTCGTGCCGTAATCATAACTGCGGTAGTTTTACGAGTTACGAGTTATAGTAAATTGTAATTGTAAAATTATATAATCTTCATGTTGTAGAGATATTTAGATAGCAGATTGGAATATTTCTACCAAAAGTTATTTATAATTCATGATGTTACGCAGCGTTATGTGCCAGCAAGCCTGAAATCGCGGACATGGTGGTTGAGGTGTGCGTCTGCGAGCTGGAGGAGGCGGCGGCGGGCGGCGGCCGCTCCTCGCTGCAACCCACCACCGTCGACAGCCCCCACCCTTACGCGGACGACACCGACATATCAGGTATAAGAACAATATAAAACAAAGTTCCCTCGTCTATCTAAATGTGATAAAACTCAAATCTACTGAATGGATTTTCATACTGTTTTGACTACTAGACAGAATTATCACTCTGTTGGAAATTTGTGCAAACTGTATAGAATGAGGAAGGGTATAAGATGATCAAGTTATATGATTAATCTCGAAAAAGGCTGTTTCGGCATCTACCAGAAAATTTCTTTCTTATTAGTTGGTAACACCATTTAAATTATTTAAAAGATGACAAAGTTTTATCAGTTATAATTTTATGGAGAAAATAGATTATACATTATTGTTTGCACGCAGGCGTGGTGAAGATCCCGGGGGCGACGTCGCTGCGCGTTATGTTCGAGGCGGGCTGCTCGACGGAGCGCCGCAACGACCCGCTGACGATCTCGGACGCTGCGGGCCGCGTGCTCGCCACGCGCTCCGGCCGCGAGCCCGCCGACTGGGCGCAGGAGATACTGGTCAACGGTTAGTTGTGACTAGTTTCACCTTTAATACCCCTTCGCTCAAAGTGTAAGGTAAAATTTACCGATTCTGGTTAAATTTAACCATACACTTTGAGATTTTTATAGCTTGGTTGTAAATACTAGTAATCGAACAATTGTCGAAATCCGCCCGAAATTTATTAAGTTACTTAGTAGCTTTAAGTATTAATAATTAGATATTCCCTCAGGTGATGAATTACGATGGAGATTTACAAGTGATGGATCAGTCAACGGCTGGGGGTGGAGGTTTACAGTTCATCCGATACATGCTATTACGGTAGGCTAGATATTTTTTTAGTATAGATATTTTTCTTTTATTCAAATATATTTATTAATGCATAAACTAATGAAATTGGACACCAAATTTACTAAAAATAGTTTATTTTACAATCTCAATCATCTCGTATCCATTCTTATAATTTATAAATATATATGCATAAACATAAAATACTTTGCCAGGAGAGTGGGTCGGATCGTTGCGTGCTGTCGTGTCCGTCTGTGGAGTTGGCATGGCGGTTACTCGACGGCCCGCTGCTGAAGGCCATCTCCAACGACCACGAGCTCGCGCCGCGGCTCGCGCAGGCACTTGCGATATGTGCACAGATGCCGACACTGAGTATGTATAATTTTTTCTAAGTAGCCTTAGAAAGATCTTAGTCATTCTTGAAGCTATATCTGGAACTGAACACTCAAATTCTGTATAAAGAAATAAGATTCATTGTGCTGATACCCATAACATTAATTCAAACTACGTATTTTTATTTGTCATAAAACGAGGAGACTATTAGAAAATTTACATAATTGTAAAGTATACGCCTGCTAAAAATAAATTATTTGATTTTTTTAAAGCCGTAATTTCCAATAAATACATAAGTAGTAGATTTTGTAAATTAATTAATACTACCGTTACCGAATATATGAAAACCGTAACATGAAACTTAGAGAAAACTTATAGTAAAAAAAATAATTAATACTGATGTTGTGTTGTGTCAGCGTGGCGCGCGCGCGTGTGGTGCGTGCGGCGGCTGCGCGGCGTGGTGTGCGGGTCGGGCGGCGTGCGCGAGAGTGGCGCGGCGCCGCCCGCGCTGCAACGCCTGCCGCAGCTGCTGCAGGCGCAGTACGACCACGAGGAGCCCGCCTTGCGCACCGGCACGCATCTTCTACACACGCACTATCTTAAAGTTATTATTGCTCTTTGTTTATTACAATTTCAATAATTACAGTGAGTAGGTCAACAATGACTCACTCATTCACCTAATTCCTTTATCATACTAAAGTTTGTAGTGCAGATCATGACTTTTTAATGTAAAAATTATACATAGTGCACTTTGCAATCTTAAGTTTTTACTGATTTAAAAAAGTAAAAGAATTTACACAAAATATCTCTAAACTTAAGATTTGAGTCCGTTTTCTCTATGAAATACAGCCTTTACGGGCATGTTTTTCACATCATAACAAAATATAGGATAAAGTTATTTATTATTTGTTATAAGGAGCTTGCGTGGCTCGCGTGCGGGCTGCGGATTGACTCGCGCGTGTGCACGGGCGCGGAGGGTGCGCGGTGGGCGTGGTTCAAGCGCTACTGCCTGTGCATGCGCACTGCGGACGCTCTACTGCGCCGCGCGCCGCTGCCCTCGCCCTTCCTCGCTGATGTGCGCAAGCGGCTGGCCGACCTCGGCGTGTATAGCAATGACGACGCCGGCGACGCGCACCAACCCTGGGAGGATAATACCAAGTTCACCAAACAACACGATGAACAATTGCTACACTGGGTCAACAAGTGAGTCTTGTGTAGTTTTTTTTTATGGAGTTAGGTGGCTAACGAGCAAGAGTATATAAGTGACCCATTGGCATCCGCAACAAGCAAATCACAAAATCGTTGCCTGCCTTTAATGGACAAAGGATGGGATAGACAGGAAAAAGGATATTTCCTTTTGCTATCCATCCCTTCCCCGTCCAATACTCTTTCTGCAAGAGGACTGAAATTGGGCCTCCGGCACCTCACTCGTCTGACGAAATGCAGAAGCATACTTCTAATTCACGCCTGTCTTCTACGAAGCTCGTGGTGTTTTACTGCACGAGCAACAGATGTTGTCGCGGGCTCTACCATGATGATGATGAATATAACGTGGTGTTGGGGAAGATTTTTTTGTTCAGTTATCGAGGTCATTGGTATTATCATTGGTAACAATATTGGCTTCTACCAGGCGACCAGATGAATGGTCCGGTTGGTGGTCTGGCGGGTCGCGTGGGTGCGTGGTGTACGGCTGGGGGCACAACCACCGCGGGCAGCTGGGCGGTGTGGAGGGCGCCAAGGTGCGCTCGCCGGCCGCCTGCGCCGCACTCGCCGCGCTCAACCCGGTGCAGCTTGTAGGCGGCGAGCAGACTTTATTCGCTGTCACGCCCGATGGAAAGGTCTACGCTACCGGTATGATTGTTCTGGTTAAAATATTGAACTTGTAGCTGTTGTTAGCTTTTGTTTTTAGTTTTTGAAGTTTTAGCAATTTTTTTCGTTCTATTGGGCCATTAGATATCGATAATTAGAAACTTGTTAGGAGTATACTTAGTTATGGATTACTTCATGATATTGTTATTTTACAATTACTACTTTTCAGGATATGGTGCTGGAGGTCGTTTAGGAATAGGAGGCATAGATTCTGTCTCGCAGCCTACACTTTTATCTTCAATCCAACATGTATTTATTACTAAGGTACATACCTACATTGCTATCAAATTATGTAATTAAAAATATTACACCCGCAAGTTGCTAATGCGCCTGGCCGCCATTTTAGTGACGTAATTTCGTGACATTGGGCAACTCTATCTTGTTTGCTACTAATGTTATTGTTGTCATCATAAATTTGAGAACATTATATATTGTTCACCAAAACATTGATGATAACATGGTGATATTAAAAATATTAACCTGCATACCAAGCTAGTATTCATCACAGCATGGGAATGGGATGATAAAAAGGCACAAATTTAACTAACAGTGTTCAACTTGTATTTAACAACAATGGTGGTTCCATTGTTGTTAAATAAATGTTTATTTCTTTATAAAACTGATTGATATTGAGATATTAAAAAAAACATGGTTACATAAACATTTTACATTTTTATCACTGTTCCAAATTTTTGCTACATTGTTATTATTTTCAACATTCTTTTACTTATTTTCCTTTTTATTATAATGCGTCGCGTGCGCGTGGCCACTTCGACCTCCTTGGCAG
>DWTW01001311.1:0-12933 GCA_018246275.1 Papilio slateri
TACGACGAAGGGATCTTTTTTAGCGGTAAAGGCGCATACTTGTGTCTTTTTAGGATTGAAATCGACAAGATTTTGTCAGAAGACACAGACAAGATATGCAGAAGACACAGGGTGGGCGACAGTACACAGCCTGTGGGGTTTGTATTGTAACTATTTGAGGCATAATAGCTTCTAAGTAATTGTATTTTCAATGTAGGTTTTCAGAACTGAACTTATTTAGTAGCTTAAACACAATATTTTTACTAGGATTGATTAATTTTATTATCTAGTCCTAGAGACGAGGAAAAACGAAAATGCATGTTGCAAAATTAAGTGGCGTAGTTGGTAGGTCGGAGATGCTTTTAGCTATATATTGTATGTTTATTTTATTACTTTGATCGGTTGGTGAAAAGAATTGTCACGTGATATGAATCGTAGGCACATGGTAGGTATGAGGCGTACATAGAGGTTTATATTCATAATCGAGTGAGTTGGGACACGATCGTGAAAAATATAAATCAATGATTTCTCTCCACCCATTTGGATCGTGGTCCTGTTTGTTCTTTATATTTATGTTGTAAAATAAGATAACCTACTTGAGGATTATTAGTCTCAGTATTTTTTTAAACAAATCTTGTACAGATAGCAATTAATTAACAGTAAAGCAAGCCGCTCATTTTTGCCATTTTTGCATTTATCGTCTCGTTTTGAAGCACGTTAATACGCTTAATTAATTAAAAGCTGCTCGCAATAACATATTTTATTCATGGTCCTGTAAATCGGTCTTACAACTTGCCATTTGTATGATACATTATAATTTTAGTAACGATTTAAATTATTTAAAACTGATGTTATAATAATAACTTAGTCATGTTTAAACTCAAACATGAACATGAATATGAGAAATCATAAAAAAGATATAAATGCGAGTAACCCGAAGTTGAAATTATGGGTGATCATAAGCAAAATTGATTATTTGTTGATTTTGTAATGTTTATTAAGAAAATATTTGTCGAAGAAAATAGTTTAGAGAAAATATTTTCCTCTTTCCTCTTTCTTTAGTCTATATTAATATCATAAATAGGAAAGATTTATAATGATTTAAAAGGGAGTTGGTAACGAACTCATCAAATACTGTCAAATACATACGAATACTGACCACATTATCCAAAAGATCTATTACTTGTTATTTTCGTGCAATACTGAAAGTCACCCAGGCGACGCCGCGTACCAATGACTAGTGTAGTTTTTATTCATAAAAATAAATTCAAGAAAAAATTTAGCAGATAGGAAAAATAAAAATTAGGGATAGCATAAGATTAAAACAAGTTACCAGCATCAGGGTTTCCGTCCAATGATGACATGGGTATCTTCAAGAGAGGAGTATTAGGCTAATACTAAACTAGTGGATAACGTCTTTCGATCACATCTCCACCTAACGACAAATAAGATTATGATCAAGTACTAAGTTTATTTATTATTCAAAAGAAAGAACTACATACTCGTAGGAATTTAAAATGTAGCCTTCTACATTTTAAATTACTTTTTATAATATAGCCCCAGGCGCAGACTTGCTAACATGCGGCGCTGTAATTTGGTTCTTGAAATTCTATTATACAATCCTAGTCATGTCTAACTAATGACAAGACGAGAATTTTCTATAATATTCAAAGAAGAAACGCACTTCCCCATTTCTTATTGATGTTTAAAGTCACATTATAGTTTATAATAATACAACGTTATTTATGGCGTTTGTGTAAAAACAGAACAGAAGATGTGCATTTTGATGTAGTGCGAAGCTAATATAAATAATATAAAATAAGAAATATTTATTCTGTATTTAAAGAATTTTGTATTTAACAAATTATTTGATATTTATTTCTGAAATGAGTTCAGAGAGCTCGCTAGCTGTCTGTAGCTTTAGAAACTAAAATTGATTCGTCATGGCCGTTAACTGGACAGGTGTGTTAGTTGAATAAATATCTGACAAATCTTACAGCAACCGGGCGCAAGAGTTCTAAGTGATTTCATATTATGACACCACATTACATGCGCAATTTAATTGACACTAAGAATTATGACTTAAAACGGACCATTAAAGGAATTTTAATGGTCTCTTCTGTCGAGCAAGGGTACGATACTGAAAAAACTTCTTTAATAACTGTCTTAACATTATAAAGTTAAAGCTACCTATTTATTCTTTAATTACTATTCTATATGCTGCTATATACATAGCATAAATGCTATGCCTACTGTTTTCGCTACATATGTTATGTACTTTTGTACCAATATATTATTTTCATTTAAATGTTAAACCGAAGAATAGTTTTTATACAATATTATATGTAGGTACATATAATATTATATAAGAACTATTGTAAAGATATTTTATTCAAAGTAATTTTGATAGCAATAGACATTTTGTATGTAATGAGGTAGTTGTGTCATATATATTAACCTGTAGTCATTTATTTTAATATACTTCCATTCAGTCTTCGGGTAAAGGAATTCAAATAACAATATGCTGAAAAAGTTTAAAGCATTTTATAACAAAGTGAACTTTAACAGTGCAGAAGCTTTGGTTGATCCATATAAATATCATTGCACTTGCTATTATATTTTAAAATACTTTCAAGTGTTGGATAACGAACCAAAGCCAATATGGAGGTAAGGTCTCTTCGTTTAAAGTTATTTATATATACTTTTTTATTAATACAAATCAAAACTAATAAGTTTATTTCAAAGCTATTTTCCGAACTTGATACTTCCTTTTCAGATATTTCTTCTTGATCGTTCTTGCTGTTTCTACAATTTTAGCTTTGTTCATTTTGTCAATAACTGCGACCAATGGTATAAGGATAAATGATTTGACTACAATAACCGAAGCCGGCTGCTACTTCATAATTTTGATATATGAATTACTGATGCTCTTATGCACTGTTATTAATTTACCCGAATATCGCGTTTTTTTGGAAACCCTAAGAGAAGACTTTAAATTAATCTGCACTGACGGAAAAAAATACAGGTTGGCATTTTTAAATTAGTTTCTGTTCTAAAATTTGTTTCCTTGTTTAATCGAGTTTAATAAAGAAGAAGGTTCTTAATTCACTTGTTTTTTATGTTTATTACGTCAGAACTTCGATAGTTATAAACTGATTTCAATTTTTCAATCATTTTTAAATTTTGCGATCAATAGATTTTGCTTCCAAATTGGTACCATTTAATTCTTATCCCGATCCGATAAGGAATTCCAGAGTTATTGAGGACTTTCGCGAAATGATGTTGGTTTCTTGTAGTTTTACTTCATTTAAATAATTAGTAAAGTAGTTTCTGCTAATGAAACTTATTGACTAGTCAATGCTGTAATATTATGTCTTGTCAACGATATCAAATTTCGGTTCTGCCACAACTCTCTTGCTTCTTCTATCGCACGGATGCACCAATATGATTGGTTTAAGCTCATCTTGGACGTTCCGTACCTATATTGGCATTCACTTTTTAAAAATAAATTGGCCTGTTATTTTTTCTTTATTCATCCTTTCTACAACCTCAACAAAAGTAGTTCAAAATAATAAAAAAGCTGTTATCGAGATTCGTCATCCTTGGCTCCTGACATCATAGTATTTTAACAGTACCTAACCTGCTAACCTAACCTAACATTTTTAATTGTATAGAATAATAATATTAATTTTAATTCCACAGGGCGAGATTTTTCGAAAATCAACTCGAAATATGGAAAATGTGTATACTATCTGTAGTTTTTACGAGTTTCATAGGCATCGGTGTGGTTTGTATTACATTGCTGTGGCTGCTCTGGCACGCGGTCACCCGTGTGCCCGGGGACGACAAGAGCCGGCCCCTGCTGTTTCCCTTCTGGTTCTATGACGCCGATTTCAGTGTCTCACCGTACTACGAAATGGCGTTTATATTTTCGAATTTCTGTTCCTTAGGATATGCTTATAGCTACATATGTAAGTACAATACGTACGGTTGATTCTCAATTAATTACCACCATAAGCTCTGTGTTGGCTTGGTTGGTTGCTTGGCTAATGGACAGTGAGCTTCCCCCCCATGAATCGCCATAAAGATCGGTCGGTTGTTGCTCTAGTCCAGTTGACTCCCAGTGTGGGAGTCCCTTGACCAGATCGTCAGCTTATCTTGTAGAAAGCCTATCTACGACCCAGTGCACATGATATAGATTGATTAGTTGCAAAAAAGTCAGCAAACCACTTAGGGGTTAGATGGTAACTAGAGCTTTCAGTTCACTGATGAAATTGAGTATACATTCACTTATCTTTTATATATAGTATTAGACTTTTTAAAATTCGAATTCTTGTTTTTTTATGATACACTGTAGCCAGGAAAACACATGTGACGTGTGGCGACATCCTTGACAAAATATGTTGAAATATTGTACCAATAAAGAAAAGTACACCGCCATCTGTTAGAAACTTATGGAACTTTTAAATAATTAAAAAACTTCTTTTATAATAACAAATATTGAGGTCAATAATCAAGATTAAAACATTTCTTTAAGATGGACCAAATTACATATCGCTTAAATAGTATATATAACACATATAAAAACTTATATATAAGATGTATGTAATTTAATCCAACTATTTAATTTTATTCCGAAAATTACTATAACACTACTCTATCTGTTTTTTTTATACGCATAATTTAGTTATGATTCAAATACAAATATTTTGGGTCGGACAAATAACAACAAAAGCGGATCTGATCATATGGTATATACAAGATCTGATGGAAGGACTTAATATACCGACAAATAAAGAAGAAACTGACCGATTCGAAACTGATATAAAATGTAGGATGAGCAAAATAATACGAGAGCATCATTCAATGTACAGGTAAGCGTTCATATTTTTAGTGACTTTGTCTAATTGAGGAAAGGAAACTAGCAATGGACATCTTTGTTATTAGGACCGGTTTTGCCCGATTGAATGGCTTCATATATCTACTATTTAAATGGAAAACTTATATCGGTCTTTAGAACGTGATATTTATAAAATGTGAGGGTGATAAATATAATATGCATATTGTTATCATCCACCTCTGGCACCCTACAGAACAACGGAAATATTAGCTACCAGCCAGCTAGCGGGGATACAATCATAACGCCATAATATAAATTGATTAAATAATATACAAATCACATAGTTACCAATTATATCAAACAATCGTAATTTAGAATGTCATTAAGTATTTAATTTGAATTTATTTCATATTAATGTACATAAAGAGTAGTTATTTGTAAATTTAAATAGTTGAAAGTAATAATGTTGACTTCCCTAGTTTTGCCTATAAAAGCAAGATGTCGGCTCAATCGAGACACACTTTACTGTTGAACTAATTGTAAGGCGAAGCTCTCCTCGAATAAAGAGTAAAATCACTACTGACTATGTATTAGATTTTTCTGACCTGACCTTCTGCAGTAATATACATATGATTTTAAAATAAAGCTGGTGAAAATCCTACAGATAATGGAATTGCATTAATTGTCTATGCATTTCAATTGATTGTTTGTTTAAGTCGTAAAAGTTTTTTTTTGCATAATGTCAAGATAAATCTCTTTTAAAAAACTGCTTTATCATTTCTTTTCAGGCTATTGAAAAATTATACAACAGTTTACAAGAAATTACTTATGTTTGAACAAAAAGCCGCTGCGCCCGTGGTGTGTCTGACCGCCTATTGTACAGCTGAGGTATCTAATTATTATTTTCATATTTAGCACCATTATTTTAGCTGCATAATGCGACCACTCTATACTTCAAAGTCGACCCTAAGGTTCTACGATTCCTTAGAGACTCGTCGCTTCTGGTTCTAATTCAATGGGCCTTACCTTGACCACTACGTCGACAAATCTTTGTACCTGTACTGTCTTTGGTCGTTCTACAATAATGAGTACGTACTAAGTACTGAACAATGCAACGTCGTTCCGCTTACCACATGGTGGATCGACCTTAGGGTAGACTATGAAGTACATAGTGGTCGCTTTATGCAGCTAAAATGATACCTACCTTTATAGACAATGATTTTCTTTCTAATGCAGATTATATAATTTCTCCGACGAAAGAGATATGAATGTTATCTGATTACCAATGATTCGATAAATATTATACTTGTGTTTTAAAAAAAACGTTTTTCTGGTGTTCATTTAGATTACATTTTAATTTTATGTACGTATTTTACTCAATTTTGCAACGTGTCGTGCAGTGTTCATAAAATGTACAAAGTATTACAGAAACTTAAAGTTGGAGAAATAAATTGCATAACGATGTTACTGTGTGGAGGAACTGTTATTGAAGTATTTATTCCTAGTTATTTGAGTACAATTATGGGGATGAAGGTAATAAACTCGTTTATATTCACCTAATTTTATTTAATGTTCGAGAATATTTTTTACATTTACCAATAAAAGCCAAAAAAATATAGGTAGAATACATATGCCGTAACTTTTTAGTTGCGATCAGTTGGCGAAGCTTGTTTGGATATACCTTTCTGGAATATTGGAAATATGATACGACCCTATATTATTCTAATAATGCAAAGATCGTTCCGACCGCTACAACTGAGTGCTCCGGGATTCGAGGATGTGTCTGTTCAGACATTTTCAAATGTAAGACTTATAAACAATTATATTTATTTTTAAGGTCTTTTCTAATAAACTTAACCATGTATTTTTGCAGAAAATGGCATCAGCTTATTCCTACTTTAATATGTTAAGACAAACAAATATTTAAAAATGATATGAATATTATTTAAATGTCACCTATACGCACAGCACACTGAGACAGTTTATTACGATACAAAAAACTCGTTTTAGGCTAAATAAATAAAAAAAAAAAAAAAAAAGGTTTTAGGTTAAATTAAAAATGTAATTTATAAAACATTGGATTTTTATTTAAAGCACATAATTATACTAATCGCAATAAAATAAATTAAATAAGAACATTTAAAGTGGTTTTATTATGAAGTCGTAGTAGTTAACAGTTTACCACATTTTGTACCATTTGTCAAGTACGGAGTGTGTCAAACCAACAAATGACGTATCCGTCGCACAAACTTAAATTATGCGGTGCGTCACTCCACGTGTCATTTGCTATTCTAACACGCTGTACGCACGTTTAGAGTTGGATTAGTCTAGTGTAATTAGGTTGGTTGTAATAACAGTACAGCACCTGAAAGTGAATTTTGATAGTAGTGGTTTTATGGTTTTTTTTTAAATAATAATTAATGATGTATAATTGTCTAAAGAGGTTTTAAGCATTAAAAGTAATTGCCGCGTTTATTCTAAGCTCAAATTCGAGAATCATTTTTCGGATTTACTGTACAAATTAATAATTGTCGTCGATTTGCCATTCAAATAAATACAACAAAACTCTATTAAACTTACGAATGCTCAGTAGAGTACTACGTAGATAGTTAGAGATAGCAGAGGAACGTTACAAAGTTAGTTGATTTGTCTTTGACATCTTGAACTGAATTCTTATCGGTTTGAAATATCTTCGATTTAAGAGACATGAATGATAAATTTCTATCAACGTCGATACTTCCTAAAAAGTATTTTGAAGGAGTTGAGGTTGAGAAATTTCGTCAATAGAGACAAACAATAACTTAAACTAAATATTAAACTAATTAATTTTCATCAAAATGGAAAAATTATATTTAGTTTGATTTTGTGTACTGCCGCCTGCGGCTTTGCCCGCATTTACTCGTATTTTTAGCTTCGTAGCTTAAAGTATAAGTATGTAACTTAAAAATGCGTAAAAATTTGTTATTGTCAAAAAATAATTATATAACATTACCATGGCAACTGATATTAGATTATATTTTCTATCCAGAAGGAGATTTTTATTTTTTGGTAATGTTATATAATTATTTGGTTTTCTGATGGGAAATCTCTATTTCCATCTCATATAACCATCCGAACGAATACGTTATGTCCATTAAAACGTGCAAATGTGACAACTTATTCAATTACCGAAAGCGACCGCACTCCGACCGTTATCACATCTCATCCGTCGGTGCGCCCTCTATCGACAAACGGATATACTTTATCGACCTTCGCGTTGTATCGCACCCCACGCGCGTCCTTCACACTTAACGTTATTTTTGTTTATGCTTTTGGTTTAGGTACCGTATATACGTCATGTGTATTCAAAATAGAAATTTTATTTTGATTATTACATTTAGACACTTTTATTGTATTTATCTGCACAGACTAGATAACCCGATAGACATCGTACCACTCCCTAAGATTAATTAGATTACAACTCTTTAAAAGTCATTTTCAAACCTTAATAAACCTTCTAATCCTTTTCTTTCTGTTCAATAAGAGATCAATAGTTATAAATGACTTGAATTAGCATATCTTTTTTCATTTAACTTCTTAGTCTTGAGTATTTATCGAATTATTTTCGAGTGTCGAATAAACGGATAAGGGTCGTTTCCATGACGTTCGGTCGTAGCTTTAGAATTCGCATCGAGAGGCACGTCCCGTGCGATAGCAGCGATCGCAGCGTTGAGTGACGATCGACGATCGATGTATGATGCTTATACGAATTCACGAGCATTGCTTTGCTAAAGCCCTGGTCGGACATTGACTAGATTTGCTGAAATATCTAACTAAATGATATGTGTATTTTTATAAAAAGTAAAGTCGAATTAGTTATAATGCATTTTTAATGATGTCGTCTATAGATTGTTTCAGTTAATATACTTTGGACTGTATCCGAAAAAAATGGAAGTTGATATGCAACTAATAATAATAAAATAGGTAAGCACCTAGGTCAATACTATCTGTAAAAGTTCGAAATACAGACAATCATCATACACAACAATTCGTTTGCGGGATCTATGAGTATTTAACCTTGTTCTTTCACGTTATTTTTGCGCGATAGGCTGGTAACAACAATCGATTAAAAACGAATCTTCTATCTTTAAATCTATTTTTCAAAAAAATTATAATATATAATAGATGTAGCAAAAGTTATATAACAATGCTAACCGACCCGTTGTCAATCCAGGCTCTTCGGAGAGATTTTAAATAAATATTCCAGGAGTCGTATAGTAAATATCTTTCATTCAAAAATTCTACATAAATAAATAAAACAAAAATCATACTGATATAGCTTAAACAGAAATGAACTGCAATCCTTTTCACGCACTGTGTAATTTGATTTCGCAGTTGGCGTACTATGGCAGTATACAAATTCAATATTGTCTCTATAATATTTACATACATAAAAGTTGCACTGTGTTCTTTAATTAAACGATTTTTAGTCCTTTTTTGCATTTTGTATCCTCAACAGCACTGATGCGCAGATTAATCTCAAATCTATTTGTAGAATAAAAACTTTGGTTCTTGGTGAAGTAATGAAAAAGAAGTATTTGATTATTTACTCATTATTTAAGACGTAATGTAATACTTTTTTCCGTTATTTCACCATGCGTTACTTTATATTTAAAAAAAAATAAGCCCATGCTTATATTAGTCAATCAAATAAAATATAGCATTATTACTAAACATCAGTAAAAATAAAAATAAAAACACACGATATGTGGAAACAATTCACTGATCTTGTTATCAATGAAGCTATTGGAGAGAGGAATGCACTTAGAGTGAAGGGGGAAGCGAATCTAATTTCTACTGTGGGGCCATTTAACAACGTCTACATTTTATAATAAAAGGTCAAGTTTGTATTTTAGGTCAAAAATAAATCCTTAAATCATCACAAATGTAATTAATGAAAGAAAAGTATTAATAAAGAGTACTTAGTCAGGCGTATACTCATTAAACGATTTACCATCAAACACTGTAGTTCCTCTTAAAATCAGGTTGATATATAAAAATAAATAAGAAATTCGCGTTATTTGTCATTCAAGTCAGTTCCCTTAATGAATCGAGAGAAGGGTCCGCTTCAGTTTAATGAATTCATAAGGAGCTACGGATATTTCATGATGTCATCTCTCACTGCAACTCGATGGTAATGATTTATTTACCTTCCCGGTACTGATCGTCTTTTTGTGTAAATGAGTGCCGCACCCTAACTGTTACAATCAAATACAAAACGAAATTTATTTATACGAATAAACTGGCTGAATAATAAACACCAGTGGGGAATGCTTTTAATTCAACAGGGGTAATATAAATACTCTAGCGACTGGTTTGTGTATTTAATATTACCCAAATGAACCCAAGAAGTCTGAAATCCCTTAAGCTAAATCTAAAACTCTTAGAATACCTTTTTTCCCACGATTTGTCATGGCGACGGGACTTAGAAACAATGGTGGAATGCTGGTGATAGAGAACCGTCAGGGGGCCATTCTTTCGAACTTTCTACGGAGAAGGTAGACTTTCACATGGATGTAGCTTCCAAGCCAGTTGGCATGGGAGACCACCATCACTATTGGCTAAGTAATATGGTGATACATACAAACTCACCTCAAAATGTTGGGCGAACTTGACCTGACCGGTTTAAACTGTAAACATTTTATTTTACACGTTTGTGACTTCCACGTGAGATTAAAGGAAATGGACGAAAAGCGGAAGTTAGCTTAAAGTCTCTACGTCGAGTACAGCGGATGTCCGAGTCATATAAAACTTATACCTATACCACAAACAAAAATACTGAGCATGTCTACTTAGCTTCATTTGTGCATCTAAGATGAGGTGTTCTAACTGTGAATACATACATTCTTGTCACGTGCTCCTCTGGCTTTGTCTGTAAAATAACCCTTGTAAAACCTGGAGATATGGACCACATAATTTACAAGTTATTATGTAAGTTTTTTTATTAAAGGTGAAACGTAAACGTAAACGTAAACGAGCAAACGGTTGTTAAATGTTAAATGACCACTACCCATAGGCAACTGCAAAAAGCTAATGAGTTGCAGATGCGTTACCTACTTTTAATGGCCAGAGGAAGCGATAAACAGAAAAAAGGGTATTGTCCTGTTCAACCAAACCCTGCCCGTCAAATCCTTTCAAATTCCCTTCCCATCCTTTCCTTATTAGAAAAGGATGAGAAGGAGAAAAGGACCAGAATCAGGCTTCCGGCACCTCACTCATCAGACGAAACTCAGAATACTTCTACTTCACGCCTGTCTTCTGTGAGGTCGTGGTATTTTACCAATCGAGTCGGCCCATTCGTGCAACAGAAGATGTTGTTAATTCATTCTACATTTACTGATTTTTTTGATTACTGCTATTCTATATATAATATTCTAAAGAAAATAAACTATGTGGGCCATCAAATAAAAAGTATTGTTGCCTGCTATTTATATGTTAAATGTTTACGTGTATGACTGTGTTGAGATTTATAGTGGTCACTGTATTTTTTTGTTTTGTTCCAATTATTCATGTATAATTATAAAATTTCGTAATGTATTCTGAAAATATAGTGTAAAGGTAGGTGTGGGTAAGGTAAATTACCTTAAATTAAATTTTTTGGCAAACCAACAAATCTTTATTTTGACGCTGTACGTAATTAGTTATTTATCCGGGCTCTCGTCTACCGCCATCAATCACTTTCAACAAAATAATTTCATTATATTTAATAAAAATTTAATCTTTATTTTTTTTATGAAACAATAGCCTTATTGTTTATGAATTTAAGAGAGACAAGAAAAAGATAACGTAATAATTTTCTAATGTAAGTCTTTAGTACGATATAAATATATATTTTAATTTCTTTGAAACTGTATTCTTCTGGACACATCTGTGTGTAGCTAATCCTCGGACTTACAACACTGACGTGGAATTGCTATTATTGCATTAGTTACAAGTTAAGTTTACAATTTATGAGCGTAACAATCCCTTTAATTACGTATTGCGACCACACAGCCCGTTTGTTGTTGTTTTTTTTATTTGTCCTAATGTAAATCTTGAAATCGGTTTGCTAATAAAATTATTTGCTTGAATAATTTCATACGTTACATGAAAATAACGCACGAACGCAATCTTACCTAAGGTTTTTCAACTTGTTTTGTGTTCCCATGTATCGTAAACTTTTATAAAGAACGTGATATTCAGATTTTTGATCCGAGAAACAAAGTTGCATCCGCTTTATGAAGCGGGATGCAACTTTGATATATGTATGTGATATGAAGCGGGGGATGAATAGGCAAAGGAAATATACTTTTTCCCGCCTATCCCCCTCCCGGGGGGTATAGTAGTAAAAAGTATATTTCCTTTGCCTATTCTTCCTCTTCTGTCCATTAAAGGTAGGTAACGCATCTCCGACTCATTTGGATGCCTATGGGTAGTGGTCACTTAACATCAGGAGAACAGAGATTAAGGTTATCAGAGATTAAGGTTTTGTTGTAGTTTCCCAAAGATTTTACATCAGTTTTTTTTTTATCCATCAATCCACTACCGCGTAACACTTTATTAAAAAGTACTTTTACACACATTTTCATTAACTGGCTGGGCTAATTTGTAAATCTAGTACTTTTATTAAACAATCTAGTACGTGTATTAAATATTCAGGTCGTAACATGCATACAAAATACAAAAGGAGTGAAAAACGATTTTTACGTCGGCGGTGGATAAACGGAAACAAATGGTAATTCGTTTGACGTTCTGTGTGATTTTATTTGGTGCTCCGGTGCAGTACGCAGTACATCGGCTTCGTATAAGCGGCTGTTTTTTCCCCTAGCATGTTAAAACATGGAATGAAATATAAATTAAGTTTAAAACAACTTTATGAAATGCTTTTATAATTATTCATTTGGTTTTTTTGTTTCTTTTTAACTCAATTGAGTACTTTCCGGCTTGCAGGAAGCATACACTTTTAAAAACATTTCAATAAAAAAATACTTTTGACTTCTTCTTTTGATTTTAATCTTTCTAGATAAATAAAGGGTGGCCCATAAGTCCTTTGATATGAAGAAAAAATTATTAAAATAAAACTAATTACATTATGA
>DWTW01001312.1:0-12930 GCA_018246275.1 Papilio slateri
TACTTCTCGGGAGATGAGTTCTAATATAGTTACTGAGTTGCCGGGGCACGTACGTGAACTTTTAATCGTCGAAATCGGTTATGTAATTCTTTGGAAATATTAAAGTTTCCCTTTTGCGAGACGTTATCGCGGGTGCCCTCTCAACGCCGTGCGGGCGTGGCTGGCTCGGTCCCTGCGGGGACTTAATTTGTTGCTCTCTTGGCGCCTCGCATCTCACTTTCAAACGGCGTAACGCGACCTTACCGTGCCCTCTCCGCACCCACCGTGTACATTTCGTGTTCGCTTTCATCACTCACCCAGAGGAGTAACGACTCGCCACCATTACAGATACGCATTCGAGAAGTATAAATGGTCGATAAACTTAAACATATAGTTTTCAATGTACGTCACAAATTCAGACTCACATTAAAATATTGATACGTTACGAATGTGCACGATAGGCGTGCGACACTATGATTGCAAATTCATACAACATCGAATAAAGTATTACGCTGCGGGTGGTGTATTCGGCAGGTGACTTGATGGTTATGCCGATTTCATATTTAGTGTATATATCACCGACCGATTGTGCACTTCGTCAGATTATAATCGTACTAGACATATTATAAACTGTCGGCAAATTGTGAACAGAACGAATCATTCACAAGTAGACGTCTCATTTCTCAACAGTTTATAAACTATCTAAGTTAAGTCGTCAAATTGTGTTTTGCTTGCATTATTACGATATAGTTTGAGTTAGAATGGAAGATATATCGTTGGATTGGACGAAGGTTGATGTTTATCGCACAGTGAATAGGTTTGTTACGTTTGACATGATACGCCAAATTGTCAACGATTCGTTCAGTTCACAATTTGCTGACAGTTCATAATATGCCTAGTCCGATTATAAATTGACGCTATTGACAATCTGTCCGTGACATATAAAGTTACTATTATCGAATTTTAAATATGATAATAAGTAACTATGTTATCCGATATAGTTGACTGATGAATTATTTTACTTTATATTTAAACAAGCTGACTGGGTAAACTTCGTTCTGCTTTAGAATTATGTTGTGTTACGCTATTAGCTGTATTCATTGGCTCCCAGGGGGGAGAGGGGGCTAAGGGTCTTAAGCGCATCCCTAGATCTGATTTTTTATGTCAACTTTACAATTATTATACCAATTTTTTTAGCCAGTATTACACTACCTGTTCTAACTTAAACTGTAAAATGTTATGTGTAAAATTAATAAAATGTTTAGTTTTACGCTACTAAAATTGATCCATTGACGGTAGATACCGCGTTAAATTTATAAAAATAATAATTTAATTACTAAAATTCTTCATTTATTTATTTGATGATTAGTTTAAGATAAACAACTTAACAATCTATTCTTCACATACCATAAATCGAACACTCCACGATTTTGACATGTGCAAAAGTATTACATATTTAATTTTAATGTATCATTATATCTGGAACATAAATCTTAGTTTATATGAGTTTGCGGCAACGTCTAAGATTTGCCATAACAAAATCATGAGTCATGGGCCCAATTAATGTAGTTTAGAGAGCGCGACGCGACGGTCGCATGACTCGTTACACGCTCGGTCAAATTGGCGCCGTCTGCTGGGCTCTAACGATAATGATACCAGCCGAGCCGCGCCGAGCCTCATACCTCCGACGGCCTAACCCAACACCTCCCATGGGAACTCCTAAAAGCCACTTTATACGGAGTAAAGTTCCACATTTGGCAGTCGCGCAAAACTTCGTGGCTTCTGCGGCACATAAACAACTTGCACACGTGTGCGCGTCCGACCGCGTATCGATTGATGTGACTTAAAATGCATAGTTTTCAGCTGCGGTGTCGATCAGTTTCCGCCAAATTTTCCGCTGCGGGCGCTTGGCAACCGCGCCCCGTCCGCCTCATTATCACACCGCACGTAGACGGACGACTCTCTGCGCGAAATAAATCATTTACAATTTAATATTAATTTTATTTTAATTTTTAAACTGTACAGCGGTGCGCTCTCTGTACGTAACGTAGTCATTGCGAGCGCGATCAACCGTTGAAAGCTTTTTGAAAGCTTGTAGAGACGTGCGATGAAAAGGTCATGCGCTGATTTCAAGGAGTGTTATTAAGCACTGCCAACTAAAGCAAAAGTGATGTGAATTTCACTTTTTATGGTTTATAATGAGCGCAGTTAATTTGTCTAGCTAGCTACATATTTAGCTATCGACTATTTGGTCCACTGATAAGTATATGCCCTCTCTACAAAGGGAGTTTCAAGACGTGTTCCACCACAAAATGTGGATTGATTATAAAATAACAAACATTTAGGACCCCACACCATACATAGTAAATAGATTTTTGTGGATTAGCATACTACCTGGTATCTCGGAAAAAGTGACTAATAGGAGACATATAATTCCGTAATTTTTTAAGATGATGATCAGTTATCAATATAATGTAGTTTTTGATCTTTAATATTGAAGCTTGATGTCATGTCAAAGAGTGGACCTCGAACAAGAGGTGAATGTAGAGGAAAGAGGTGGCATTTAAAAATACTTTGGCTTCATAATGATAATACTTTTTACTTGTTTTATTTAGCTATCGGATTCGTGATAAATCTGTGAATAATGCACCCTTTTGCGCTCCCCACCCCTAATGTGTTCTTAATGGTGCATGAAGTTGTCACATTGTACATTCACGTTTCGCGTTGTCCTTTGCGCGGCGCCTCGTCGCACTTCCTGCCTGACATTTGCCGAACTAGCCCCGCTTGGTAACTCCATTAGCATTACTGTTTGACTTACATATTATTCTACATTACATATCTACTAAGTAAGTAAGTACCACAGAATATCGACTGCAAAGTTCGTTTTACATTGGCAAGTTTGTTATGTATGAAAAGCGGATGAAGGTGAGTTTTTTTAATTCTTTTCCGCAGCCGCGCAATCCTTTTGTTGCACGGACGTGATCTGGTCGAGATGAAGCCCTTTAACACGTTAATTCTCCGTTCCTCGATTTTCGTTTTTGATCACGTTCATTTCTAGCACTAACTTAAACTTCTGATTTTTCATAATCATCTCTAAATAGTTGCTACATCCTGTAAATCCTTTTCCCAACGCGACTGAAAAATTCCTACATCATTTGTTTCTGCGACGTATGAGATGTAAGCGCATTAGATTTTTGCACCATTCGCCTCGCCGCCATATCTCACAGCTCCATAAGGCCTAGCATCCAATATCACGCGTCGGAATGACTAACGATTTCTAGTCAAATACGACGCAAATATTTTTAAAGCTGATTTATATTTTTAAGTCACAAAACTTTCCGAGACATTCCGTGTTATATACTACTTTAATATTATGGAAAAGTATCGTAAATCGGCGTAAGCACCCGCCCCGTTCGCAAGAGATCGAAAACTTTTTTTAACTTAGAATTGTTTTTCTGCTTGCCTGATTTCGAGTCGCTCGCAATGCGATAAATTATTAAATACCGCAACAAAACTTTTAAAGCCATTATATCTCCGTCCTATGTTATCGTTTAAATAGTGTTAAATAATTTAATCAATAACATTTCGAAATAGCTTCGTGTTATCGAAAACGTTCCACATTGATGAATGTCAAACGTCGAAGTGATGGGTGGTATTTAAATACGCATGGCGCGGTGACAAATAATCAGACGAATCTTTAATGAAACAATCCTTAGCGCCCACTCAGTAGTTCGTTAAAATTAGCTCGTCTAATTAAAGTGTTGTGTGTCGTAGAGAGCCACGACGTGTGTCCGCACGCCGCCCATTGGCGCCGGATCCGTTGCGGGCTCTCCGGCCAGTCAGCGGAGTATCGCTTGCCGTGCGCGTTGCGGTTTCCATGTTTATTTTTAGACTCGCGTGTATATTCGCTCTTGCGATGAAATTTACAACGATTGCCGCAAGCCGACGCTCGCCGGACGCCGATACCGACTCCTCCAATGACGAGACATCGCTATCTAATAAATGTCTTCTATGTTACGCGGAAAGACCCACTCGGTCAGAAAGCAATAACTCTTACCTAAGTAAAGTACTTCAAAATTAGTTTTATTGAATTTTCACATTTAATTCGAGTAAATTTTTCATTCTAAAATTGAACCTCAATCTAAATTCATTATTATCGATGTATTTACTCCTTTGTAGCCTACGTACCTAACATTTTTGTTTAACGTTATATTTTGAAATGGTTACTAAGATTATATTTGTACGGTACGCCGTATGAAGATATTCGATGTACAAATAATAATAACTGATAGAAAGTATGCCTAGATAGGCCGAAGTACATTTTATTAAAAATCCTACAATTCAGGTGTCTGGTACCAATAGCATATTGCTGTCATAATTTGAAATTTGTTTTCGATTGTCGATATCAAAAATAATTAGATCTCAAAACAAAAATTTTGAAAATATAAGCTCTCAATCATTAAGCTAATTAGCAAGTAAGCTTAACTAAGCATCGTTTAAAAATATTAATTCGTAAAACATCATTTATCATCGTTGTGAGTGTCGCTGTCATTGACGTTACTTAGTGACTGATTAGCAGTGGTTGGAAGCTGGCTGCGCGACAGGTGGTCGGGCGAGACACGAGGGAGGAGTGGTGGACCCGATACTCGGCTTCTCGCCTTGCACGTACACGTACACTTATTTATACTTAGTATACACATATATCTAATTAGTATTTGTAACGAATACAAATCAATGTCGCAAATTATATAGATTAAATGTCACTAAACCGAGCCTCGAGCTAATGTCAAATGTCAGAGGTGTATCTGTGGTGCGGGTCCCACGCTCCGCACCCAAACTCTAATAACTCGAGGTCAAGTCGAGACTTCATGCATATTCAGGGAGCGAGCCGCGCGGCGGTCCATCTGTAACGGTCCTGCGACCGGTTGTGCGAGCTCATTGTTGCATGTATCCGACCACATGGCTGACACGTCGCCCTGCGCGGGCCGGGCGGTGGCGCCGGGCTTGCACTGCACACTACCATATGCGCTAAAAATTACGCTATCGAGGTAACCGTGCGGCGTGACCGGTTAGACCACTCGAGTTTTGCGTAATCTTACGGAAAACAATTTCAAAACGGGAATATCATTCGTAAGTGGCACACGACGTCTTCGTTTTCGTTTCGGGTAAAAAATTCACGACTTTACCTATGTCTTTGCTATTAACACTCGATAAATGCAAAGATGCAATAAGTTTCCTTCTATAGGAGTATTTTAGCGAAATCACACCGCAGCATATTTTATAACAAAGCGGCGGGTTATTAAGATTACAAAGGCCGGGTCAGTTGTTAAACGTCGCCGGTAGATATGTATATTGTAATTAGGTGCCGGCGACAGCGAGCCGTGGGGGTGCATGCGTAATTCGAGACTGTATTTCTTTGCATAAAATATTATGACATTAAATATAATCCATGCAAAGATATAAAAAATAATACACATTTTAATAGTACAGGATCGAAGGCCGTCGTGTAGGCGACGAATGGGTCGGCATTTCTATTTATAAACAAGAATTGAACACTTGCAAGTTGTAGAAATTACTGTTGTAATGCATATAATGTACATATTTGTCTTGCTATCTTTCAAAGAATTTATCTGTCAAATGCGAACACAAACTTGTTTAACTAGTCATGCCGGATTCTATGCCAAGCTGTTTCTTTAACACCAAGGATTTGGTAAGTCAGAACAGTAAGAAATAAGCAGTGACGTTTGTTCCCAGCAATGTAAATTGGCGAAATTGCATTGGAATTACACCTTGGTTCAAAGGTTTTGGCACATCGCATGTACCGAAAATTGAGTTGCCTCTATCGTTACCCACACGTTTTACCATGTTCAAAACTGTATGACATGTCATGTACAAATGCAATGCAGGCCATACCAACTTCACGACGATTTCATCTTAGCAAGCCATAAAATAAAGATGGTGCAGTAATGCATTTTACATTTTGAAGGATCATTAAATTGCGCATTACACAGCGGCCCGGACCCGCCGAGAGGCAATTAAAAAGAACTGTTACGACGAAAAGTCGTAAAATGAAGTCGTGTTCTCAACTGATTAAAAATTGCTCCAATCTTAGACAAGTTTTCTGTTTTAATCAAATCCTTTACAAATTATTTTAACAAAGTTGCCTCTTTAGTGAATAATTATCTATCTATCATGAATTTTAGGATAATAGAATTACTACTTATAAGAAAGTACTACAAGCATACCTCCGTACAGACGAGTACTAGAGTCACGGGATATAAGATCTACCTGATGACTGAGGCAGACAGAATACCATTAAACATTTCAGCTTTCTTCGTTTTGTTACGAAAGTGAGGTAGCCAGAGTACCAATACCCTCCCATTCCTTACCCCGCTATTGCTTATTTTCTTTCTTAATTAAGGCTGCTGTTACATTTATTACACTTCAAGTTTTGTATATTTTATGTTCTTGAGAAGCCTTACATTTCATACGATTGATGCTATAAATTTATACTATGCACTATAAATACTACATAAAAAACGACACTATAAATTTTCTAAATAACTAATTTATACTAAATTTCCTTATTCATTTTTCTGCATTTACCCTTTCTTGATACACATCTTTTATGAGTCGGATTTTTACAAGTAAAATATTTTTTTTTTATTGCTGTCATTTCATAAGCACATACAACATGCTATTGGTATTTTTCTTTCATATTTATATTAAATGGCCAAAGCTGATACTTGATATAAGATTTTACCGTTTTCGGCTGGACCTGTGATCCATACCAGCCATAAGGTGAACACATCATAGCACACTTTCCTTTACACAAAATTAAGTAAAAATTCCGACCGTCATATAACAGTAGAGCATTCGGTAGCAATGACTAGCGAGAGAAACGTGACATAGATACGTATATAGGGGCTAGGGTTACGCCGTCAAGATCTATCAATTAGCGCGCAAACTCTTAACGGCTCTTAGCTGAATGTCAATTAACATCACATCGAGGAACGTCTGCTTACCTTGTAAACTATTAAACACCCAATAATTACGGCTGGATGGATGATAATCTAATGGTTGCGTGTCACTGTAGGGAGCACGGGGCCCTGGTATATCCCAATGATCCATACCGCTTTACATAACGATTTGATTGCCTTTTTTTGCAAATGTACTCTTTTATTATGTTTCTTGCAGTTTTCGACTTCTTTTTACTTCAATTGAGATAAAGTGAAAAGGACTTGAAATTAAACTGATTTTACGGAATATATCGCTTTTATTTAATGTTTTTAATCCCTGAGTGTCGTGTACCTTACAGCACTCATGGTCCCGGGACAGGGACAGAGGAAGGAATAAACAGAAAAAAGGATATCTTTTCCTATTCATCCACTCCCGCGCCAAATTCTCTTCTCCTTCCTATCGTAATAGAAAATTACGTTGATGCGATAAAATCCGTAAAATTTGTTTAATTTCAATGTGTACTGTTCCCGTAAATATAAGAATTCATTATATCCTTTTATAGTGGTAGAGCCTGGAATAACATCTGTTGCAGAATGAGCCGGCTCGACCGGTGAAATACCACGACTTCACAGAAAACAGGCGTGAAGTAGAAGTATTCTGCGTTTCATCTGATGAGTGTGGTGCCGGAGGCCTAATAACAATCTTTTCATTCTTTTATAATAAGAAAAGGATGGGAAAGGGAAGAGGATTTGACACAGTGGATGGATAAAGAAAAGGATATATCTTTATTTTTTCTGTTTATCCCTTCCTCAGTTCATTAAATGTCTGCAAGTCATTAGCTTGTCGCAGATGCCTATGGGTAGCGTGCACTTAACATTAGGTGAATGGCTTGCTTGTTTGCCACCCCCTTCTATATAAAAAAAATATTGGCCTCCACCTATTAAAGTATTTTGCCATAATTGATTTAGATTCAAACATTGTGTAGTTTAGACATGGAAATAACCTAGATTAGGTGTTGCCTTCTTTAATCGAACATCAATCCTTAACAATATTTTGTTCATATATGTAACATTGCGAAAAGTAATATGTGTATTTATATGTCATGTATTTTCCTTAATGATTGCATTCGATGCATCATTTATATTGAATCACCGCAAATTATTCTTAGAAAATTTACTCATTTATTTGCTCGATGATATCAAATAAGGACTTGTAAATTCGCCACTGCGCACGTAGACGTAATACAGTCATTCGAAAGCAATAGAAATTGAATAACAAGCCATAAACTCGTTACAGCATCAATGAAATTCAATATTTGCACTGGACATCCAATTACGTACGGCACGGCGTCGGTTCCACGTTTAGAGCCGAGGATGCTATGATGCGGCGGCAGGCTCGCGCTCACGTCGTTATTGTGATAGTTTGTGAGTCGTAATTAGCGCTCGCCACAGCCTCCAAACCATGGAAGCGATCAAACTTATTCTGTTAATTAAGTGTTCGCTCGTCGAAGCCACGAAGTTACATCGAGTACGTTTTTTTATGCTAAGCGTCCAGACTAGCGGGATATGCAACTAATGGTAACAGATACTATCACCTATGACACCATGTTACTGAATCGAGTAATTCTATTGAAATTTAAAAAATGAGTTGCAGCTTGGATGACTCATCATCTTAGATGTTTATATCAACTATATTATTGACATACTCAAGGAGGAGCTTCACCAGGAGAGTTGACGTCAGGCAGGCGGCCGGCCGTAAAAACTGTAGCCACAACTTATACAGCATGGACTACGGTTATACTGTGCCGACCCCACATAAGTGGGAAAAGGGCAGGGAGATGATGATGATTGTTGACATAACAATGAAGAGGTGATCTTAAGAGTTTTACATTGACGCATGCATAACTGAAGCTGTATCTACGTCGGACCACTTTATTGCAGTACTACGGCGTGAAAAACTTCGGCTCATATGTGATAATACTTTATTTATGTAATTGTGTTACATTTATAGCTATTTCTGTATTTCCTTGACAAATGTTACAATAAACTGAAAGTTGTTGTCAATGTCTTCGTCTACTTCGATCAAAAAGCCGTCAATAATCTCATCGAATATATAGTTTTCTAAGTTGATATCTTTTTACCTCTTTAGAACAAAAACTCAATTGATAATTTTAAAAATTATGTGTTTTATAAAACATACTGTTCAATATTCATTTATATATCACCGCGTCACCACAATAGACGTCAATCACCACTGCAATGTGTCTGGAGCACGCCTGCCGTTAATTATATTGAAGTTCCCTTTAGCCCACATCAAGCTCATCGATATAATCTTCGTATGACTTGTGCGTTTGTTATGACACGAACGCATTACTTAGCATCATAAAGAAAGTATGCAACTTGGCTAGACTTCCCCCTTATTCACTACATAACAAAGTCATAAAATTGTAGCATTAATTTATTTTATTCTCTTTTTCTCGAGGGAAAACTTTATTTTACTATTGCTCTTAAAGCTATTTATTCATTTAATGTAATAACGCTTGAGAAGAAAAATTTTTATTTTTTTTGCTAGATAAAAAATTAATATGTACGTACATGAACTCGTTTGAAAACTAAATTATCTTTGTAAGTAGGCGCATTTTTGAAAGGTTTTCTTTACATACGTTGGTCGCAAGGTGTCTACACTGAGGTATGCTCGCCGCCCGAGGCCATCTGTCATGCAAAACATATCAGCGCCGCATACGACGACACTGCATCCACTGTGTACTCATGGCATAGATTAAACTTTCTATTAAAAAACACAACATAAAGCTATTATTTGTGATTTTTTGACAACTAATAAATCTATTTTAATAATATTTTCATTATTAAATAGTTACAGTATCCAAAAGTATCAAAGGCAACACTTTTCTTATTATCGTGCAATATTTAAATCCACTTGGGCGACGAGGGACACAAATAGCTAGAATATAATAGAGCAAATAGTGTCATTAAAACATTCATTGAGTGCTTTGTAATTGCATTTAAGAAATAATAAATTCGGTTGTTATCGTACCGTGGTACATATCGTCAGGTCTGCGCAGTTCAGACACGGTCTATTGCGAAATATCAACTGTGGTCACAATAATATCGGTTTGTACATATTTAGAAACCTGCGCAGGTCGGTGCAGTGTTATCCAATCCACGACCTATTTGCGGTTAAACACCGAGCGGACCCGCGCGCTTGCCTCACTAGCCCGGTTTGCATACACGACATGTAGCTTTACCTGTTTGTACACACATATGTACGTACGTTTCACAAATAAACAAAATAAACGCGTTTTGAAATGAGACCTGTGTTAATATTTCATGAGATATTTTATATTACATAAAAGATACACTGAGATAGCAATACCCGTTCTGCAGCAGTGACCATAACTGAGCATTGTTCAATACGAATAAAAAGTTCCAGAGTCTAATCTCGTAAATCATTCATCAAATTATTTTTTCTATGTAATGTAATAAATTTTATATAAAAAGACGTATTTTATATTAAAAAAAATCATATTTCAAAAATTGTACAATACAAATATAAGATACATGTAAATTGCACTTACGACGTTCATTGTTTCTAAACATTGTTTTAAAATCTCCTGGGCGTTTTGTATTATGTAGCAATGAAAACAATAACCTCTAATTATTAGAACATCTTGTGGTGCTTAAGAAACTTAAGCCGGCTAACTTAATTATCAATTTTAATTGGCGAGTGGTATTATAATCGATTCTTCCGTCACGGCTGTTGAGCGTCATGTAGTTTCAGAATAAGCACGTCTAGAAATATTCATCAATAAAATAAATAGATTTATATTATATTTTCATATGAAACTTTTTAAATGTACTACATATCACGCTTGGTGATCTCAAAGCTTTAGATTAATATTGTCTAAAAATTGTTGAAATATAATGCGATTTAAAATTGAATCGCTTATGTGAAATGTACATAAATATTTACTAGCTATATTTAAATATTCTCTAAAGTCCCTTGACGTTTACTTGGAAGAGATAAGCCCATTGAAATAGTCTCTTTGAATGCGAACCTGACCATAGTGCAGCGTATGTTAGAATGTGTATATGCACTATGTTAATACATATATACATATACTGGCGTTTATGTGCACTCGACCCCTTGTCACAGATCGATGCAATGACTATGATGCATCATTAGATATTAGTACAGGGCATTGCAATTATACGTAGCAATTAATATCAATATATGTATATCATATAGATAATAGATTTTTTTAAGCGCAGCGAAGCATCATGCAGCAAGCATGTTTACAAAATAGATAAAATACGATACGGTATACGTTGCTTTGTTTGGTAGCAAATCAAAGTAAAGTGGTAACACTACAGGCCGTCTGAGTTTTTCCTAGAAGTCTTGTAACAATGAGTTTTTGTTTTGTGCTTTCTTAGAGCAAAGAAAACACTTCTTAAATATGTGTATAATTCTGAAGGTAAACTCAAATTTTTGCCTATTCACACTCGTCAGGTCAAACTTACTGCAATTTCAAATCAAACTAGCGCAATGATATTTAATGCAAATCCTTAGATATTTGTACATAAGGCCGCGATGGTTAAGACCTTGATAAAATTCTTTCGATACTTTATTGTTGCCTTTTTTGGCGTTAGTCGCTTACAGGTGACTTGCATACTCTTGTCATCGTCTAAAAAAAATTTTACCCAATAAATCTCAAATATGCGCCACTGTGCAAGAAAGCTCACAGCTGCAGAACTTTTTAAATGAGAAGTTAATGCAACTGTGTGCCACATTGTAATCAAACTTGTTACAGAGCTTGAATAGGAAATTACGACAGAAACTTTTCCGTTTTCAAAAGTAAAACTCTTATCCAGATAATCTATGAAACCTTTTATAAGTACTTGATGTTTATTTTTTCTTCTTGAATACACAACACAGATGACAATTGAACAGAAATACTTAACCAACAATTCTAACATGTGTGTGAAGTAAAAGGCCCTAAATACCATATTTTATTGCTTAATAGTTTAATGAAACAACTAGACGTTGCCCGCGCCCGGCTTCTCACGCATTCTTTTCTTATTTTCTTTGCTAGAATTTTTTGTAACGTGATTTCGCGCGTTCTTGGCAATTGTGGGCAAATGACAAAAAGTTGTTATCGTTTTCCTTGGTAATGTATGACATGACAGTAACAGACGGTCAAAAGGTTGTTATTGTCATGTCATACGTATGTCATTACCATGGCGACCGATTCTATTTATATATAAATATTGAATCGCTTGTTCATTTCCGAGCTTCGTAATAAGGACGTGTGCGACGGGCCTAATAAGTGGGTCAAGTAACCCTTTGGTGTGCGAGGAGTGAGCAATCACACGCGCCACCCGCCTAATTGAACTCCAATGTCGCGCCGCCCGCCCACGGTGATTGATACCGCCCGCCCCGCGCCCGCGAGCCGTCTAATAACTCGATTGCGAGATTGTTTGCGCGCTGGCCGACATCGTTTAAACGGAAATCTGTCCAGTAATTCTTCCTCTGGTGTTGTGGGATTTAAAAAAAAGCCGCAGCTGCCATTCATTCCGATCTCGATCGTCAAGGTTTTTTTTTTCTCCTCGGTAAACAATCATTCATTAAGGCCAATAATGAAAGAGATTTTTTTTTGCTTGATAGATTAACTTATTTTGTTTAAATTGTTTATTATAACCTACTCTAAATTTAATTATGCGCTATAATTCAGATATTTACAATATTGCGGTATATTTGTTAATTTAGGGCCAAATCATGGCTGTGGGTTCGAATCCCGCCATATATATAGTCGAACTATTGTCATGAACATTTGGACATGGTTAAAAGTAATATTAGTAAATTATTTCGATAATCTACTAATATTTCATATACATGCCCGAGGATGATTGGCGTCAGGCAGGCGGCCTGCCGTAAAAAAAATATAGCTAAAACATATTACAGCGTGTAATAGGT
>DWTW01001313.1:0-12926 GCA_018246275.1 Papilio slateri
GTAAAATTATTTTTTACTTTTTAGTGCATTTATGTTTTTTTTGAAGTCGGTTTTGTTTTTTTGTTAAAAGTTTTATAAATGATTCATTTCAATATTTCAAGATTTTTGCAGATTCTTGTTATAAATGTATAAAATGGTAATAAAACACCAAGATAATAAGAGTCCGGGTTTAAAGCAATTATTACACGAACAATTACTTTTTTATATTCCGTCGTTAACAACATAAATATATTTAAGCACGCATAATAACAATATAGGTACGTGAACTAACGGTAAAAAAACATTGAACTGTGGCCTGAAAGAGGTTTTGTAAATAGAGTCGCAAAAAAAAAATTAAATTCTAGTAATATGAAAGAACTTTAAAATTTACCTATGTCATAATTAGATGATAGATTTAGCAAAGGATGCTGTAGATAAACTTTAATCATAAGTTGTATTCTTTACATACATTAATATGTCTATCTTTGAAATACGCAATCCCGTAATCCATTACTCTCTGCCTCCCCCAGTGTATCATGCGGATTTATTTTTGCACGTTTTTATTTTATCCATAAAAGTTCAAAATTAATGAATAAGAACCATAGTAGCTATTTACTTGCTTCTTTTGCACATTAAAATAGAAGATACATGCATACATTGTTTATTGATCACAATGTTGTAAGTAAAAAGGCATTCGGGGTATTCGTTATTTTTATACTCGTTAATTGGCTCTATATTTGGCTTTAAAAAAATTGTCAGCCATGTAAAAATAAAAACAAAAAACTGTAATAATAATTGGCCAGTGAATGTTTTAATAAAGATTGCTGGTTATTATCTGTTGACCACCAATTACAGCGTGTGGAACGCCCTCCGCTGACAAATTGGCGCGCGCCTCCGCGCCTCCGCACCTCCGCGCCCTTTCACATCCACAATATGGCTGCCGATGACGCAAGGAATTTAAATTAGCAGTTATTTTATGTCCTTTATTTATAATTCATATTTGTTCATTACCAAACATTAATTTCATTTAAGCTATGTGACGGGTAATTTTTTTATTTGTAATAAATCGTACCTACATTAAGTCCTGTTTGCTATAAAATACGTATCTATATACTGAATATTATTATTAAATAGTGTAATATTATATAATTACTTTTACAATTACTTCGGTAGCAGTAGCTGTAAGGTATATAAACTATATTAGTGTAGTTTAGACATCGTTGTAATAAATTAATTAAGATTAAAATAAATTAATCACGAATTTTTATTTCTTTTATACGTCTTGTAGGCTTATCTTCAATATAATATTTTAAAAGAAATTCCCTTTTATAACTATATAAAGTAGTAATATAAATCTAGTGCTTTTAGCGCTATAGCAAACAAAAACCGTAATGAACTTATCCTGTTTATTCATCTCTTGGAGTCAGGTCAATTGAATCTGAGAGACTGATTCAAGTAAAATTCTACTGGTCTGATGGTCGTTAGGCTTGCAACAAAATAATGGGTTCGTTGGTGGTGTCATTTCTTTAATGTTTATAATCTATGGCCATATCAAAGGCGGACATGTTGGTTTCACGTTCCTTTATAACGAATTCATATCACAGTAAAATAAGAAAATAGAGAGTTTTAAGAAGAAAAGAAAAAACGTAATTTTTTTAGCTTTTGAGTAAATTTAAGAAAACTAATAATTTTTGCAAGGCGCCATATTCTCCTAAAATACAACTAAAATATTTTATTCAACAGATGCTTTTACCACGGCTTATCTGTAGAATCCTACTTTTATATTGTTGAAAATACCACGGTAAAAACTTTCGGTAAGCGATATTTATGTACTAACATAATTAAATGGGATTGTTTATAATTAAAATAGTTTGCGTATCGATGTGTTTAGCGAATCGTAAAGTGGTCTCTATAAGTTTGTCGAGGGAATTTAAGTTCATTACGTTACATTTATGGTGACTTTAATCGTCAATATCTGTACCGTAAAGAACAGCGAGGTTTGATGCAAGCGACGACAATCGAAAAGCAGCAATATGGCGGCTGTACGATTCGCAGGTGTGGAGCTGTCCGACTGTATATTATAACATATAGTGAATGTAAATTCGTGTTACATGGCATAGCTTACAAACAAATTTTAAACTTCAACAATCTACATGCTTTGTACAGTACTGTCAGTACAAACTGATACAGTTTATATATTTTCTTATGGCAAAAGGCGGCAAATGACCTAGCGGTTCACTTTATGTTAGTACACTACTAGCCATCAATATCCTCAACAAACACATAAAAAACGAATGCCATTCTTTAACTAAGGAGCGAAGTAGATAAGAAAAAAATTGGAGGAGGAGAGGAGGCGGAGTGGAGGAGGGAAAGAGAGGAAGAGAATGAAGCCCATCAGACAAAATACGCAGGAGAACAATAAAACGTTAGCACGATTTCATGCCTGTATTCTGTGAGGCCGTGATACTTTGCTTGTCGAAACGGCATTATTTAATTTAATATTACAAAATACAATTTAATATTTTTAGAAGAATTGCACCACAATAATGTCATGTATCACTTCTATTTAAATTATCTAGTTCATAGAATGAATATTAATTTCAACGTGCTTATTTTAAGACCTCAGTAAGTTTGGCGACTTTAGCAAGTACTCCGGAGCCCTAAAATTGTTCAGACTCTACCATAAAACTTTGTTGATGTCTAGAATTGTGTTATGGTTATACATTCGTAGAACCTTTTGGTTTTCCTTGTCCCATACAATAGTGAATCCGGCATTAATTAACATTTAATGACGTGTCTAGAATCTACCACATTTATTCACGTCAGTTGCGATAGAGCTTGAAGGATGTTGAAACAAAAGTAAAGCTAATCGCAGCCGGAATTCAATTCAAATGCTGCGCCATTGTTGTCTGCCAAACTGTTTGTTTGGACGATTTTTAAAATCCTTTTACTCGGCTGTTTGGCTGGCCTGTCTAGAGATGTGATGTGTGAGTCCAGGATGTCGGAACGTCCTGTTCATTGGAGAAGGTTTGTACTTGAAGGTCCTAGTACTACTACAGTACTAAGGCCTTTAACAACTAGTTACTTCTTAGTGGTAAGTAAGTTTTACTTACTATACTAATTTGTTGCTGCCCACCCTTTGGTGGTAGGTTACCATAAACAAAATATTTATTGGATTTTATATACTCGAATAACACTTTTTTGTCAAATTTTGAATATGGCCTTGCTTTTTTCAGTCCCAATTTTTCAATATATGGATTTTAGTTTTTTTTTTAACTATAATCATGAAATAGTGTGATTTAGTGCGACATAAATACTTACTAAACTACATACATATTATGACAGTTCTTTTTACTGTCTTTTATTATTTTTAAGGGTCGATCCTTAAAAAATAACCCGTCTGTTCTGATAAGCTCTGATGAATCGTCGTTTCGGTCGATATTCGTCCACTGTTAGACTTAGGATTCCCCCATCGATCGCCACAGAGATCGGTCCCCTGCTGCCCTCATCCAGTGGGCTCCCGCAACCTTGACAAGATCATCGGTCATCTTGTGGGAGGCCTACCTACGCTGCGTCGGCTTGGGCGTGGCCGCCATTCTAGAACTTTTCGACCCCATCGGCCATCTGATCTGCGAGCAATGTGTCCGGCCCATTTAGGTTTGGAATTGTTCAGTAAGTGTCGGTTACTTTGGTGCTACTGTGGATCACATAATTTCTGATGCGATCTCGCAGAGAGACTCCGAGCATTACCCTCCCCATTACCCTTTAAGTGACCTTGAGAAATCTGATGGTGCTCGCAGTTAGGGACCACGTATCAATACCGAAGAATATTAAATAATGGTCTTTAATTCAAATTTCTTGAATAAAATTATCTTTTTCTGACCCTATTACGCTTAGAAGCTAAGGTGTAATCTTTTTGTATTATAATGTAACTTAATTAAGTTAAAGGAAATTATTAAAATATATAATAGCTTAATTCTAAACCCAATTTCGCACTGACGGTAACATCCAGCCTAGTTCAGGACGAAGTGTCACTTTATATCGTCATTGGCTTTCTTATCAAGTTAACACATCAATTAATTCTGGTAGGGGCCGCGAACAAATCACCAACTCCATTAACAGTTTTGACGTCGCGTCACTTAGGTGTTGTTTGTCAAAATCACGTCGACGTCGGTTTGTGGACGTCACAATATTTCATAGAGCCTATTGTATTCGGCGGCTTTAGTTTCTTGGGGCCCGTACGAAAAAATGTTTAACAAAACCGTGTTTCGTAATTGCAAATAAACACAAATTTACATATAGGTATTTTATTATCTTTTGTTCATTAATTTCACGTCGTTTGTGTGCAGCTTTTCTGTCTGTAAGTGTACAATGAAGGTCTAAAACATGTTGCCCTCAGAAGTAAACAAATATAAATCAGGACTGATACAGCTCTGTCGCTTCTAGATTCACATCTACGCCGACGTGCTCGTCAGTCATGGGTATTTATCCTCAGAAGTATTTATCTATTTCCTTATCGTCAGATTCATTTGATAATTATCTTCTTTGACATAACTAAAAACTGTATAAAATACATCAAATAGTATAATATTAGATACGGAACTATTTTTTTCTACTCTCAGATCGCACCTCCGCGTGTTTTTTATTCAAGCTCGGCTACCGGTGATCTATCTAGTTATAGATGCCTCATCGACAGTTCCGTGAGGCCGTCTGACAGTTTGACTAATGTTGCCGTCCGTGCTGTGCTGTGATGTGATGTCGATTGATGTTTAAATAAAGACTCGGAATCCAGATTGGGGTGCCTGCACTAGGACACATGACGGGGACGCATTCTTGTTATGAAAAATTAGATTTTAACCATGCACTATAACATTAATGAAAAGGAAAAATATTAGTTTACCTTCAAATGTAAAATAATTTAATTAATTCAATGTTTTTATAAATCAATAATCATCATACATAGATATTTGTAATACGACTAAAATATAAAATATACTTTCGGATGCAAACGGCGTAAACACACTCTCATACTTTTGAGGTGTCGCGTCATTATACAAATATATGTCAAACAGAAATCGGAAACATAAATTGAGACTGGGGGGTTGATTAATAACGTCACGACCGTTTGCTCGTACTATTGTCCTAACCTCAATAGTCGATAGTAGGACGGTGGGGGGCCATGATGACCGGAACTATTTCCCTGTTATATGATAGTGATAGATTAAATACGTATCGCGGACTTTTTTGTAGATATTGATGTCCTCTATAAAACTTTGCTCTATTGTCAATAATTTTCGCAGTGTACGCGATATAACGATTTTTTTCACAGTTTGGGTTACATTATCGAAGTTTTCATACGAACCCCTCACTTTTTGAAAATATTCTATAGCCCATGTTCATCAGGGATAATGTAGAATTATAATGGTGAAAGAATTTTTTCGATCGGTAAAGAAGTTTCAGAGCATTTTCATTTAAAAAAACAATCAAATCTTTTTTCTTTATAACATTAGTTTAGACAGCATTGTTTATAAACCCTATAAACAACATTCTCACCTAAATTACTTATTGACTAATTAATTAATTAATAGATATAGAATACAAGGGAAATGTCAATAGTTAAGAGTTGGTAAACAGATCATTAGGACAGAATTATCAGAGGATATGGTAATGATTCCGGACAGCAAATACACATTAATTTATCGATGCGGGAATAGTAAACATCACATTAGGAATGGCAAAAAATAATTAACATAAGATCTTAGTATAAAAGATCTAAGTATAAAGTATAGAGTCGTGTATAAGTATGTTTATATACTATAGTTAGGATTCATATATACGTAGGCGGGCATTATATAACATCTGTAATTAATTAGTTAGGGTATTATTTCTGTTAGTACATTTGCATTAAGTCTTATAAACAGTTAAGTATTGCTAACCCGATCGGAGTACACTGATATTGAAATCAACAGACCATCCTGCTCGTCGATTATGGAATTTATCTCTCGGAAACGGAAGTCTTGAAAATATTCTGACAAGTGTTTTGTTTCCACTGGTTTTCAGAACTAGGACCCGAGCGGTAATAGACTAATTAGTTAACTCCTAAGCCGTAAATCTCTTGCACGGCCGCTCTAGTACAACAAGGATTGATTTCACCGCGTATCGAAATATTAATAAACGCTTTGGAAACATCTCGTATCTGTTCCGAGTGATGGATGTTTTCAATTGAGACGTGCGCGTCCACTCACAGGTATGCGGCTGTTTTAACTCTGCCACATTCTATATACAGCTGGTAAACATTTGTTTGAGCTCTATTGTAATTCCCATAAGTATTATTTTTGTCCATAAAAGAATTAATTAATTGCTAGAATATCTTTGTACGATTGTAGCAGCCGTACTGACTGTCCCAACAATGATTTATATTCAAAAATTCAAATGAAATCGTTATTCCAATTGAATAAAGATGATAATTGTGTAACCTGATGTTTCACATTAACATGATTAGGTTGTCGATCGCAGTCAGTGATTGTACGGAGATGGGTTATCGAAGGTTTGGAAATATTCGGCGGTCGGTGTTTCGGACGTATGGATGTATGTACATCGGTTTGTTTGGACCGACGTAAAGATAACGGCGGCTCGCTTCTAGTTAGCTTTGGTCTTCGGTTTGGATCTCAGTTCAAAAGGAGCCAATAAATTAGTGTTAAAGCCCAATACTGCATTAACATATGTAATAGAAAAGTGGTGCTACATGGAATGCATTCTATCATTCTAACAGTGAAGAGCATGAAACAGGATCAATTAATAAAGATGGATTATAGGTATCTACATGCAAGCGACGCCACAAAAGGTACGTTCACCTTCTGGTAAGGTGCTCTTTCTGCAAGACTGACTGGCATCAAGTAACTTTATTCATAGTTTTTTAATTTCTTAATGTATTATATTATTTAGGACAAGGACTTTTTGTTAAATATTTTGAGTAAAGAAATACTAACTTATTTGGGTATATAGATTTTACGTCCAAAGGTCAAGATAATGGGATGACCGTCCTTAAAATTAATGATGCCAGATTTTAGAAGTCACATGTAGGTTTTAACCTCACTACACTTCTCATCCAAGTCCATCTTGGTGCAACTTTGTTGTGGGCGTTCTTTAGTACCTATATAATCCAACATTAAAATATATATTAGTCTGTTAGAAGGCTTCGCACGGGTACCACTAATTATGTTGATCCGATCGGTCGATTACAACTTCATAGGATCACCCGCTATTCTGAAGATTTCCTGTAAATTTCGAAATCAGTACAGCAGTTTCGGAGTCTATAGGTAACATTCGTACACGCATCGCCTTTTATTATATATGTAGATATTTCAATATAGCAAGAGCGTCCATGGTAGTTATTTAAGCTTTAACATGTCAAAGAACATATTGGCGCCTTACGAGTAAAACATTCAATGCCCTGTATTATCTGCGAACAATTTAGTATCGTGTGATCTTATTAGCTGCTTATTTCTGTTCGCGAAACTGTTAGCCCACTTATTAACGGCAATTGAAACCAATAGCATTTGTGTAAATTGGGCCGTTGAATGAATGGATTTAACACACTATTACATAACGAATGACGTAATAACGGAACGGTGGCTAGTTATATTTCGTTATTCCGACAAACTCGCTTCTGTTTACGGCGTGTTTGTTGATAAAGCGCGCGAAATTATCCAGATTACGCGCGCGAAATTCCGTTTCGCTCTGTTTAATACCTGACAAAAATACAGCTCGGGATACCGATATGGTTGTGTACAGTCGTGACGAGCTGTATTGCTACGACTTAAAGACGGTAAATGTTGAGCGTAATGTTTGAATATGATCATTTGTGTTTTAGGTTAGCGATAGCCTGTTTACGTTTGGCGGGAAAACGTTTGTATGGAAATGAAGTTCTGTAAACGTTTTCTGTTTGCAAATTGTAAATTTAGAATCGCTTCTGGCTTCATTATTAAGTGCCTGAACAAATTGCGATGTGTATGCAGTGTTTCATTGAAATATTGGAGAGTTATTTGCTGGTTACACTTATTGGTTATTTTTTGTCAAATGCTTACAAAAAGAAACAATTAAATGTTGCCATGAATAAAATTGTTATATTTTGAGTTAGTGTCTGGGTATTGGCCGCTTAAAAAGCTAATTATTAATAAAAATTTATCTCGGAATTCATTATGAGAAATATCGAATACTAATTCAAATAAATGTGAGATCGTCGCGGGTCAATTGCATTATTTATAAACGGCCGGTTAAAAAATTATAATGACCTGAAACCTCCGTGAACTACGGGTTATCCTGTGGGTGTTTTTTTAGTAAAAAAAACATAAGAAACCCCGGCATTAATCCGTCGGCATGAAAGGCCGGGCCGTCGGGTCGCGGCGGGGGGCTGGCAGGTGCGTGTGCGCATCTCGGTGTTGCCGCATCGAAAAAAGCGAGTAAAAAAACTTCGAGTGTCAAAATTTTTCTACAGAATTTGGGTGCCGTATATAAAAAAAAAAACGATTAGTATATTAAAATCATAATACCTTAACTATAGTAACTTCTAAGTCAGTCTTAGAATTCTTCTATAGCAACAGCTATTTACACAGTGGGGTTTGTCAAAGTGAATATTTAATACGGATTTATTCTCCTCTTTACATCAATGTAGGCCTCATTTTAATTCAAATTTATATATCAACGACAAAAAACCCATCATTGTTATATAGACCATCTTCCAAAGTTTAATAACCTTCGCCTTAATTCAAATTTAAAATACTAAAATGTTTGGGAATTCCTGTCAATAATTTCGAATGAACATTTCCACACGGATCCCAAGCAAAGGAAAGAAAAACGCGAGCGCCCGCCGCGCCGCCCGCGGCCGCGCCCGGAACCAATCGCTCAGCTACGGTTCTCATGATTATTTCTTATTTTCGTTGCTGTTTCGCCGCATCGGGATCTGACAGTGTCGCATTCTCAGGGATATTAGGGAATACTTTATAATTCATATAACCACAGTTTAAATAAATATTTCCTATTTTTCTCTGCGCAATCCTGACCTCTACCAACGAGCAATGCTCGGTGCTTCAATTGTCACGTCACAGAGCAAAATCTTTCTATTTCTGCCTTAATTTTTTCCATTCATAAGCGTTCTTCGTTGTTTCGTTTTATTACTTTAGTCTTTTTCCTTGATTCGAAAGCTCTCTGAACATAACATAGGCAGCATATAGTAACGTCTTATGGTAGGTGGTAGCGTTCAATTTTAGCCAAAAGGTTTCTACTTTAAAGATCAGTGGTGACTACGGAGGGGGTGGGTTTGGATGGATTAAGATAAGTTAAGTTATACATAATAGTTCTGGAGACAAATTATTTTTACTATGTATTTTGTTGATCCTCCCTTGAGGTTTGGGTTTTGAAGGTTATTTATATATCTTTATCATTCACACGAGTTTGACGCGCTGTGACAAAGATTTTATACAAATTTAATGTCTGTCTTACAGAAGTTAGACGTGATATACATGATGCCCGACATTCTACTGTACACTAAAGTGACTCCCGAGGTCTGAAGGCCAGTTGGGAAGCCCTAATGCTGCCTTAAAAAATATTAAAATAATTCTCTGCACCGCTGCACAAATAGAATAACTGATATGTGCTCAAGATGTTCACATCGACTTTACGAGGAGCAATCAAAAGTTAACGATACCATTTGTTGTTATGTTAAATGAATGAACATCTCGTTGGCCATGATTCACATCGCGCAGCTTCTCATAGGAGATGTTAAACAACAAATGCCATCATTATTTACGGCTCGTCCACTGCGCTTTATTTGCGGGTAAGGTGAGGGTTATCTTTTCCCTTTCATTTAATAATAAAGGAACTTAACATTGGATAAGGGGAAAAATCATAATTAGGTTATTACCAATGAGGTTAGGTCTCTCATATGAATTTCACTAAACCATATAGCCTTACACGTAAGATCATTGGTACAGCAAATTAAAAAAAGATAAAAGCTCCAAGCAATATGAACAAATAAAAAGAAATACACATAGAATATTTTTTGTTAATTAAAGAAACATATTTTGAGGGATAACGAGTAAATCGTTCATCTTTTCTGTTAGCCTTTAAATTTATCTTGAAGTCTGATCATATATTATAATTATAACCACACACAGACGGAATGCCTCGTTAGTCATGAGTGCTAACTGAACTTATGCAATATATATAATTTGTTTAGAAATATACACAATTAAAATTAATTTACAAAATGACGTGCAAAACTATTTACGATATTCGCATTTATATATTTTGTTGTAAACGTAAAGGAGCATTAAAAATAAAATGACATATCAAAAGGCAGTAAAACCCGAGCCGCGCGCCGCGGGGCCTCTAACCTAACCCTCGGCCACTAACAACATCGCCCTGATTGCTCGTCCGTGTGTCACTTACATATCTGCTTACCGATATCTTGCACTATACCTGTACCTATACCTATATCTTGCGCTATACTTCAGCTACTTTTACAAATAAACAGTCGAATATCGTCCCCCAAATGGGTCGCTTACAAGGGACGGACATGTAAATTAAGGATGTATATTTAGTACAATCCAAACGCAACTCTTTGGAATTATAGGCGGCGCTTTTAAAAAAAATGGAAATATAAAACAAACAGTGAAATTCAATATAATCATAGAAGCAGTCGAGCTTTGGAGTGGAATGGTCGATATGAAGAGGGAAAGGAGTTAGACCTCTAACTACCTTCTTGTATTAAATCGCAGAAGTTTTTTTTGATATCTATTTATTCATGTAACCAGAGTACACGCGTACAGGTGATTGTAAGTGTCGTTCGTCTTAAGTGTTATGAACTTTGTAAAGCTTGGATAATAAACAAATTTGTACATATGATATTTTTTGTGTTTGGCCTAGAATCGAGTCATGGGAGTTTTGACATACATTTAAAAGAATTCTTGAGACGGAAATCTCGAGTTGGTAGTGTTTTTACTTACTGAAATTAAAACATGCTTATTTTTTCTCTACATATATCTTTTCGTATAAGTATGAAAACGTGGTTCGGCCGTCACAAGCGTGCTTTATTAGGAAGTAAGCGAGTGCATACAGAGGCGAAGCTTAGCGATCGGAAATGCAATCTCACAGCCGCCCCCCTCTGCGCTCAACGAGATAGAGTCCGCATCAATAAAATCATAATGTACAATAATTATATGAAATTATGTGTACGGAAAATTTACACTTTTTGATTGGACATAAGAGCTAAATTTGTTTGGATAACATTATTATGAAAGGTTATTTCTGTGTGTAATAAAATGGAGGTACCTACGCAGCAAATGTTTTCGCTCCTCACAAACTTATTTAACGAGAAGTATTATTACCCAAGTATAAAATATTTACTGCATTCTTTATATAAGTAAAGTCAGATAAAATAATTGTAGAAGTGATGCGGCGCTATGTCAGGTGAAAGATATTCCAATGGTCCGTAAACAATTCCGTTCGCCCTCTGCGGGAAATTATTTGTTAAGTGAGTTTTATAAAAACATTTATTTTACCACTAAAAATGTCAACTTCTTTTTAGTTTTGTACTGGCAAGTAGAGCAAAGAGTGGTTTTAATTCATGCATCACTTGAGTACTTCGCCTTTACTCCTCGATTACTGAAAGGGCAATACAATTTTGTTTTGGTTTTTGGTGGCATGTTTTCAGCGAGTGTTAAGTTTCAAATTATTTAAGCCACCCTTCTCCCGTTTGTTCGTTTCTTTTTAACTGGTTGTTGCGAAGTCCAGGTGTTTTTCGCTCGTAATGTAAGTCCGTTTGAGGTTAATGTACATAGGTCACATTGGACAAACAGCCGTTTACAGCTATACTGATTTTGAAGAGTGAGGTGTCATTAGATTCGTATTCTTCCCCGGAATGTCATAGGTAATATGATAATCATACAGCCAGTCGTTTTTTTTAAATTAACTATTACTTGTGATACTTGTTATTTAGGCTTACTTTTTTCGGGAGTTCAATAAACTCAAAACCACGTCGCTCTCAAGTCACCATTGGACGGACGGTAGTACACAGCGATCTTATCTATCCACAAAGTCGACAAAAAAGGGCCTGTGACATTGTTGGATTTGGCGGCGAAGCTTTAAATGTCGTTTGTTCACCTGTTCACATAAAATTGCAAAATATTAATGATTTCACCGCAACAGTACTATCCATTGCCGGGTGCAACGAGAACGGTTCAGATATCAGAGAAGCGAGCGGCAATGAATACGGTGCATCTGTGTAATGTAATCAGTTTTCATGTCATCGGTCGGAGCCTTGACCGCGGCAGTGAAAGTCGTCGTATCGAGTGACGCCAATGACCAACGATATAAATTGTTTAAAGCTTAATGAATAGTAAAAAAATAAACAACATGTCTATGAGTCATTGCTAAAGTTATATAAAGGATACAATGTTAATTAATGAATAATTCATTTAGTTTTAACCTCATTGTTTTATTGAGCAATCGTTTATATAATATGCTGGCAAATATGTTTACATTGTATAGACTTTGAACCCCGATTGGCCGCCTGTTGCCACCTGTCGGCCGGCCCAGATACGGCTGGAAAGAATGCGAGCTCCAAGCAGTTAACTGGCAGGAGATGGTACGGGACAGGCGGCATTGGCGCTCTCTTGTGTCGGAGGCCAAGACCCAATTTGGGTCGCTGCGCCAGCGGAGTAAGTAAGTAAGTACATAGACTATCGTATGATAATTCTTGATCGATTCATCTGCCCTATGATGGATATATTTAGGTATTCCTCATTTACAAAAATAAAAAATAACCAGTTTATTGAATATTTCATGTATTAACTGCACCAAATTAAATCTAAAACGATGTTTTATAGTACACAGGACAAAGGAGCTGCCCATCACCTGATGCCAAGTGATTGTCCTCACCCATGGAC
>DWTW01001314.1:0-12925 GCA_018246275.1 Papilio slateri
ACTCAAGATCATAACTAACGATTTGCATTTAATCTACGCATTTTTTGACTATCTTTTAATGGCAAATCCAAATAAATCAGCTTATAAAATTACTTTAAATATTAATACAACTAAAAGACAATGAAATAAATAAAGCCATTGAATATTATATATCATTTGGTCAAATTTATGTAAAACGATTCGATAACACTAAAAAATCCGCCAAGCGAAATACACCGACGATTACACGAACAAAATAAAATTATGCATAACAAATTAAAACTTAATAAACTATTGGAATATGTGATTAGAATCAATCGTTAGTTTGTTTATGGACGCTCAGACATTTGGCAATCAGTTCTACATTCCTTAAATTGTACTATAGCAAAGTGTCTCCTTAAGACGTTGCCTCGTTAAATGTACAGGCGCTTTAAAATCAAATCAAGCGTAGGTACACACCATGTACATATGCAATATTAACTAATAATAAAAAAATCTATCTGTTTTTATTTATTTTGAATCACAATGCATCTTTTTCTCGCGGAGAAATTATAATTGGTGGTAAAAATCATTCTTAAAATCCGTTGTCATTAGCATTACCAACATATTTTTAATTAAAGGATCATTATCTTGCTGCTGTATCATGCAATGCCATAAACAACATACAACTTGTTGATAGCTTTATCTGTTATATTTAAGATGCGTCTCAGTTTACAAAATTAAATAAAATCTTTTGACAAACATTATTTTACATGGACATTTACAAAAAAAAATGCTAATCGACTCTTTTATCCTAACTTATTTTTGATGTAATAAAATAAATGCGAATGTAAGAATGATTGTTCAGAGAAAAGCTTTGATTGTGTGTTCATTCTAGATAAACTCAAAATCCACTGAACTGATTCGAAAATTCTTTCAGGAATAGAAAGCTCTTGTAGCAGCGAATAACCTTCATATATGCTCTAATATATACTTATAGGCTATATTTTATTTTTGAATGCTTTTTTTGGTGCGTTAGGGAAAAATGATGAGAGTAAATTTTTAAGATGCGCGCGCACTCCGTCACGAAAAACCGCCACCTGTAGTTAGCTATAGTCAACATTTTAGTTTTTTGTTACTATTGCAAATTTGAGCTTTAATTATATGAACAAAAAGTTTAATTTTAAATGCCCACTGCGCACGGTAATTAAAGTTTACGGCTCTCTCGCTCTCGCCTTTATCGCGGCGCAACATGTTATGTTTATCAGACATTAGTGGAAACTAAACCTTAACTAACAGGAACAAGGTGAGTTATTGCAAAATGTTTTTGTATTTTTATATACATATATATAGTTCGAAAATGATAGTAATTTAAACCATTTTCTTGCGCTGTTTTTGACGACGCTGAATTTAGTGTATTGTTGATGGAAGTCTAGAATAATCGGTACGAATTACTTGTCGAAGCTAATGTTTGCATTTAAAAGAATTAATTAATCTGAGCATTAATTTTAACTTCATTTTGAGGAAGCTAACGTAGTTGATGCCATGCTACGATGAATAAAATATTCAATGGATATATTGGCTCTAGAAACGCCCGTTTTTGGTCTTTTATCTACTTTTCTGACAGGAATGTAGGCCTGTAGGTCGCGGATTTATGTGTCTTCACGTATATATAGATAGTTCAACATAACGTGGCGCGCGGTGTGCATGCGTGTCCGTGACAAAGCTACATATGGACACGCACTCATAGTGCTGCGTGCCAAGTTTATTTGAACTATCTACATGAATTTTAAACTTGTCATACCTGCCTGTCTGTCACTGCGATCCAAACCGATTCTAATATAAATAAGTAACAATTGTTTAGAAAGTATTGATTATTATTTCTATTGTTAGTGTCGTTTTTTCAACAATCATAGAATAAGGCGAAAGATAAAATTTTTGAAAAGATTTTAATCTTGTTACGCCAAAGAAGTATAACTTCTAACGCGTGTACATAAGTTCACATACACTTTCTTTTTATTTGTCTAATTACCCGAGCGAATCTGGGGCAGTTTGCGAGTATCCTATAAAGGGCACGTAGCACACCTAATTTAAAGTGCTCCCAAGAACATCACCAGCTATGTTTCTCTTAAACAAGGAGTATATTGCTTTTGTGAATAACCCCAAGCCTTAAGTTATATTGTTTCAAATAGAGCTATGGAAAATTGATTACACAAGTGGAATTGCAGCCGGTATCTTGTTTAATGTATTTTTTTTTACTTTAAACTATTTATCTACTCTTCGTTAAAAGCGGGGAACAAATACTTTAAATTGTTTTGTTGTTAAGGCCACACAAAATTCCTTTCGAGATATAAGCGTGATCATTGTCAGCTGACAGAAGTGAAACACTGGACCTGTGAGGCCTGGGAAGGCTGGGTTTCATCTTTGTCGGTAGACTCCCGCAACCACCCGCGTGTGTGTGACCCGCTCGCTGATTTTGTGGGAGGTCCTCCTATGTGTACTACGCTATCCTTTAACACATTCACTGCACTGCACACACACTGCGAAATAAATAAAATTAATAGCCGGGTGCCAAATTTTTTAAGACGAATTTTGATTAAGTATATATGATTTTTTGAAAATATGGATCAATGTACATTGTTTTTATTATTCGGCACATAGCACGCCAGGCGCCGAATACTCGGATCCGATTATTATTTTTAAATGAACGGTGGGATCGGATCCGAGTGGGAGGCACCGCTACTATGGCCCCGCTTCACTCGGATCCGAGTGGTGAGCAGCGAATGTGAGAATTACCGCCATTCCAAATCTCAAAAATCTTTATCGGTCACTCATGAAAATGATGTACTGGGCCACGAGTATTTTTAACTTTCTGTTACTCATCTCTAAATGAGAAGTGCCGACTGTGAGCTTCGCAATCTGTTATTCATCTCTCTTAAAGTAATATTTATTTTAACTAATATTATTTTTTCTAAGCGAAAAGCCGTGAAGATTTGGATAACCAAAGCGAAACGCTTGTTATTGAATACTACATCGGTCAGTATATGCGGTAATTTTGTTGATACTTTGATTCCCGAGTGAATTGATGGCAATAATTTAAGATGCCAATAGCTGATCAACAAATAAAGTAAATATCTGTACTTGTAAATCAAAACTAGTGTGCACCAGTTTGAAGTAGATATTCAAAGTACACGAATGCTTCGGTTATTTTTATGGGATACAGTAGTACATGAGCAAGACGTTGCTAGTTTTTATGTAGAAAATATAATATGATTGGACTTTTTCTTACTGTACCACACCACATTCCAAGGCGAGAGGATGACGAAAGCGGTGGAGATTTACTTCATATTCATCACGACACCCTTCTTTGAGGTCTTAGTACATTCTTGGTACCTAGTCATTCAACAGGAAAGCTGTTGCCTGGTTCTAATACAGTTGCAGATAGCTTGCTTAGGACCACCTAAGATACACGTGTAATGCCTAAGATCATTCCCGCCAACGAGAACAACTTCATTCCCCGGCGAGAGTATTTACCATAGCGATAAAAAGTAAAGGGTGACTGCAATACCGCCTTCACATTGACGGTTTTGCAATGGTTGCTGTAAGTTTGTGAGTGTGCAGGGGATGGTGATTTCATACAGCATCCGCTCACTGAATGGCTTCTGGTGCAGCGGGTTGGTGGTAGTGATCGCTTAAAATTAAGTGAGCTGCAACTCGTTCGTTCCTTTGCCCGCTGCCCGAGTCCTAGGTTAGACAAGACGCGGCGCGAAAATTTCAAGTAATCGTTATATAGGTTTATGATAGGACCTGTTCGCGCGTTAAGTATTGGTCGCATATTACGAGTATCGCATCGCGTCGCGTTCCGTCGCACGCCTAGAACAACGGGTTAGCCAAAAAATATTAATTAGGTCGAGGTCTTCGTGCAATAGAAAGCACGCTGATGGTTACATAAATATCGGAACATGACTGAATTTCGTTTCAATTATTAACACAGCGGTACCATTTAACAAGATCTTTTTTTTTAATTTCAAAGGTGAATTCATAGTTAACGAACCGCACAAACCCGCGAAAAACATTACCTTTCTGCTATTAGGGCAGATATACTAATTACAGTACAAATGCCATCTTTATTTTATTAAATGGTCCAATAAATGTTAGACGTCCATATAAATAAAAATCAATGTTTATTTATCTTCTATGCGTTCCTAAACCATTGATCATTGATTGTAATGGAACTTTGGTAGGGTGTTCCGAGGATGCCCCTGCGGGCGTTTTTTTTTTAGATTTTAATGGTGCTCTTTGCACAATGTTTTGATACAATTTTGAAATACTTAAGAAACTTCAATAAACAGAATATGCAATCTTTATTTACAGCTAGCTTTTATAAAGTATTTTAATTTATCTGCAATTCAAATCAAACAAGGAACGAAGCTTACACAATGTATCGCTCACTACTTTCTCATCGAGACGTTGCGCAAACTGTAAAAAAAAAAACTGAAAACTGTACTTCATTCTACGAAATGGGCGAAATAGCTTCGGTGAGTGTTATTAATATTAATTCTAAACGATAACTAAATACATTAAATTCATGCAAATGGCAGACACTTTCGGAGGAGTATGTTCCCGCATAGTTAACAATGCAACGGTATTCGCACTTAAAAATACGTATACTTTTTTTTACAACAAGAAAGTTGATAGCAGTATTTTCAACAACTACCTATATAACATCGAGTATATACTTGTTCTTATCGAGGTCTACAATTCTGTTCATATTTTAACACGTGATTAATATTTTTTTTAATAAGAATAAAGAACTATAGAAGAAAATAAAGGGAACGGACTGCTCTCACAAACATTTTAACAGCGGCAGAGTCCGCAACAACAACATCCGTTGCACGAATGGGCCGGATCGACCGGTGAGATACCACGACCTCACAGAAGACACGTGAGATGACAAGTAGAAGTATTTCTGCGTTACGTCTGATGAGTGAGGTGCCGGAGGCCTAACCCCTTCTATCCTTTTATGAATGGGTGGGAAGAGAAAGAGGATTTGATGGGGGAGGGGAGGGATAGGAAAAGGAAATATACTTTTTTCTGTTTATCTTTTCCCGTGCCCACCAAAGGCAGGCAACGCATCTGCAACTCGTTAGTGTGTGTCACATAATATCTGGTGAAGTGGTCACATAATATCTGGTGAACCGCTTGCTTGTTTGCCACCGTCTTCTATACAAAAAAAACAAACGCTGGCTAAACGTAATGTAGTTACATTACGTTTAGTCAGAGTTTGCAATGTAAGCGCACAAAAACATGTTTTTTTACGACATCATATTACAAATCTTTGGAATTCTCACCTATTCTCTACTATAATATGAATGTATTACATATTTACATACATATTAACCTTCTCCTTCAATCACTCTATCTATTGATGAAAACCTCATTAAAATCCGTTACTTAGTTTGAAAGATCTAAGTTTACAGACAGCGAAAACAAACTTGTTTTATACTATGTAAAGATAATGCTTGAGATCCCCCAGTGGTCGAAGTTCTACCAAAATTCCCTTTAATTACCATTTCTTTTTTTTTACGAACGTATTATATTTTATTTTATTTCAATTTAACAAACAGAATATAGATAAATATCTATTATATATTTTTGAGTTATTTTATTTCCGAAGTTACATATAAAGTATATCAACAATATCATTCAAAAAATTAAACCTTCTCTGACGGTCAATTATGCGTAGCATGTTCATGAGTCGGCAAATCATATCACACACCTCCGATCTCACAATATTCTTAAAAGTTTCTTTTATAGTAGATGGTGGCAAACGAGCAAGCGGTTCACCCGATATAAAGTGAACGCTACCAAAGGCATCTGCAACAAGCTAATGAGTTGAAGATGCTTTGCCTACCTTTTAATGGATAGAGAAGGGGATAAACAGAAAAAAAGGAATATTTATTAACTATTACCTTTTCCTGCCCATCCTCTCTCCTGTCAAATCCTCTTACCCTTTCTATCCTATCCTTAGTAGAAAAGGATTGGAAGGGGAAAATGACTAGGGTTAGGCCTCCGGCACCTCACTCTTCAGACGAAACGCAGAAAGACTTCTACTTCACGCCTGTCTTCTGTGAGGTCGTGGTATTTCACCGGTCGAGCCGGGCCATTCGTGCAACAGATGTTGTTGTTGCCGGCTCTATTTGTGAATCTGAACCATCCTCGAATCCACTTGAACACCTACACAAAAATCCATTCAAATCGGTTCAGACGTTTAGAAGAATTATATACATAAAGATAGTAATAGTCAATTCATCTTTCCAAATCCTAGACAATAGTCCATACAAAAATAAAATCAAAAGGAAAAACAAAAATACAACTAGAATTAAAGACAAACATTTGCGAGTAGAACAAATAAATGCGCTCTTTCTTTTCGTTACCTAATTGAATCGGTCAAAATTGTCATGAGCTTGTGAAAATAATGGAAAGGCGATAGATACGTGAACAGAATCTCGTGTGGCACACAATAAGAGATATAAAATCAACAATAAAATCAAATCCTATAGTAGGTAGGCATAGATCACTGATTTCCGTTTGGCGCGATCCTGACACACCTCTCTCGCTTCATCTACATCCATACATCTACGCATACATGCTCGTCGGCTACGAGTTCTCCTTATATCTCCTTTCTTTAATGTGTTACTAGCAAGTACATATAAGAAATTAATTCTTGTCTGAATGGCTGTCTTCAGGTTTTGGTGAATATTGATGGATGAAACCTTGGAAAAAGTCAATGCTTCTTGAAGTTATTATTCCACGAAAAGTCACGAGAAGCAACTTGTGCGTAACACTGTCATTATTTATTAAATGAAGATAAACTATGTGCAGGTACTACGACATATGGAGTAAAAAAATATCTGGGTTAGTTGGTCATGAGCACAATCTGTCATGTCTGGTATCACAATAACGGGGTAGGCGAATCGAAAAATGTGTCCAGCATATTGTTGGTATCGTTCCATATTAAGAAGAGCATATTGTAAGTCGAGGCGGGAGTCGCTCTCGTGGGTGAATTCGACCGTCACTGCAGAATAGGCACGCGCGTGGGTGCGCGCACGGGGGTCTAAGAGAACATTGACGTTTAGTGACCTTGAGCGCAGTGGTTAATGCACAGCCAACGTAGGTAGCGAGTTCAAATTGAAAGCAATTCAAACGTCTTAATAGGGATATACGTAGTTTTAGCCAAACATGAAATCTGTATATACAATTCATATTTTAGCCCACAAGACAAAGTAAAATCGTCAAGACATAAATTTAATTTGCAGTAATGCTTTTTAGCATAACAATAATTACTAAAAAATAATAATACTCTGTCAAAATAACACTTCTTTTAGCACATAATAAGTGACTGCGACACTTACCACCAGCGACAGCCTATGATGCGGCGGAGGCGGTGGCAGCCGGGACGGCCGACGCGACACCGCACATGGCTCCTTCTGTACAGTCAAACAAACAGACCCCAATCATATTGAGAATTGTATACAAAATCTATGATATAAGTCGTTTAACTTGGGAAAAAGTGGTGGGGACCTTAAGCGTCTATACTCTTCTCCCCTTCTTCCAAGACGCGGATGCATTAATGACTGATATTTTTAATGACTCACCACATGGACGGAGAGCGCTGGTGCCGATTTACCGAGCGCCGATCTGCGCATGCGCAAGAGATTGCTCCGCAACCCCTTGCTGGCATCTGCCGACAAAGGAAACACAACATTAATGACATAATGGTTGCCAACTCTATCACAATTCTGGTTTTTGCCCAACTGACGAGAGGGTAATGTTTCTCGCGTGTATGTACGAGTATGTCCGTCCCATTGTGACCTATAGCCTAAACGGCTGGACCGATTTTGAAGAGTGAAGTGTCATTAAATTCGTATTCTTCCCCGGTGTGTCATAGGCTCATATGACGTCAGCATAAAAACCACATAGTGGGAGTAAATCATCAACCAACACTCACTGGCCAAAACTTGTAAGCCTAAAACATTTTTATGTAAGGAGTCTACATATAAGCACGCAACAATAATATGAAAGACAGATTTGTGTGGGGAAACGAAGAGAAGCGGTTAAAGAAAGTCTGCGCCACCACCGCGATCAGACAAAGCTAAAAGAAGTATAAACACCACAATTTTAACCAAGCCGATACACGATTGAAGACATAGGAAAATACCTAGCATTTTAACATATTCCAACCAACACGAAAATATACTCCAATTTTATTCAAATCGCATTATGAGTAATACGAGTAATCATGGGTGTTTTTTCGCTGCGTACGTTTGCGTCATGGATTGGGACACACCTACACCGCGCCTGAAATACCGCTTGTTTATAAATAATATAACGTAACGTCTCGTGTTTGATAACAAGTTTGAATTAATTATTTCACCCACGCAGCACTTTTCATTAAAAATATGTCCCCAAATAGGAAATTCTTAAGGGTGGTCCCTCGTCGAAAATTCGCCTGGGTTGTAAGAATTGAGATTCAATTTAACCGACTTCAAAAAGGAGGAGGTTCTCAATTCGATTGTTTTTTTATGTATGTACAGCGATTACTCTGAGATTTATGATCCAATTTACGTGGTTCTTTTTTTATTCGACAGCTAGTGCTTGCCATGTGGTCCCATTTCTTTTTATCAAAATCTGACTAGTAGTTTTTGAGTCTTTTTTTTAAGCATTACGTTACAGTACTGACTCACCGACTGACGAGCCGAATGCTCGTCAGTCAGTGTAATGTAATCTAAGATTCACGATTTTGAGCATTCGCCTGCAGTCGGGTCAGTTGTTTTCACAATGTCGGTCGAAGCGATCACATTGCGCACTGTAATACTCAGTTCACTTACTTATGTAATGCTCGAATCTGAACTGTTACAATACAGTTCAGATTCGAGCATTACATTTTCAATCTTAAAGTTTCAATTTTATATTCTAATGAGACGGATCACACGGAGACAAGACACAGTCATAATTATTTCTATCGATCCTTATTAAGGGTGTTAATTTTCAAACGATCTTGAAATTTTAAAAATTATAAATCACGTCGAAACATTTCGTTACATTGGTCTTTCCGTCACACTTGAATCACCTATTGTATTTTATACTATATTTCTTTTCATTTTATTAATTTCTATAAAATAATCAGTCGGGAAATTGCCCACGAGTTCGATATACATGGTTTAACGAAATATAACTTTTTTAGAAAAGGGAAGGTTTAAAGTTTTAAGAATGTTTTGCAACTTTTAGCGTCGTTATTCCGTCAGGACGAAGTTTTTAATTGGTTGGTTAATATAGAGAACGGGGATACAGAGGACTGTTGCTAACCGAGGTAACTCGAAATATTGGAATTGCAATAGAAAAATAAGTAAACTACGTATTACCATCAGATTAACAGTTCTTCTGTCTTGTCACTTGAGGGTAATGTAACGTTAAGAATAGATTGGAAAACTCAGCTGTTCTTAACTAAAATTTCACATACAGCTATTACAATACCTATGGCATAGATTAACGGATAGTCTCTACTAAGGCGTGACCTCTACGAGCGAGAGAATCGCGACGAGTCTGCGCTTTTATAGTCAAATGGTAATCTCCACGAGACGATGATTATTCAGTCAGCGTATCGTCGCAACACGGCTCGTTGCGGAATCGCTGCGTAAAAGCATTCAGTGAGATGCTTGATAGATCGCCACGTTTCGCAACGACTACGCTGCGAAGACGCAGCGAGAGCCCGCGATGATAAGTAGACACGTAATTTGTTTGCATTCTGCAACTCGTCTTTTCGCCGCGATAACATCTATGAGAAAGGATGGAAATATTTAGCACGAAGATCTCGCCGCGATTCCCTAGATCGTGGAGGTGGTGAACGTGAATAAAACCGAAAGCCAAAAGTTAAAGAAATATCAGACCGTATAGAAAACTATTAGGGGTATCGATGAAATTGGAGCGATGCCAGTCTCACGGTAAGAATTCTTTCCGCCTAAACAGCTTTGACAAAGTGAGATGACATAATTCAATTAATTTTCCATTGATATACGATACTAGCAACTCGGCTTCGCTCGCTAAGAGAGGCAAATAAAATAATATATAACCTAGGTTACTCGATGATAGAAACTCTTTCTATTAGTGAATGAATTTTTAAAATCGGTCCAGTAGTTTTCGAGTCTATGCGAGACAAATAAACAATCAAATCTTTTGTCTTTAAATTTAATATATTACATTATTACACTTTTATTCCCATCGAAAGATGCATGACCTAATTAATAAATAAATAATAATAAGTAAATTAAAAAAAATCTTGTTTTTTTTTGTTTAAATGCCAGAGAGTTTATATAATATTTGAAGAAAAAAAAAAGCAAAATTACTATGCAAAAAAATTTCACCACACACCTAATTCTCATCGATTCAAGTTAAATGTAACTTGACGTGCCCATTTACTTAGCACGGTTCCGAACCAAGTTATCGTCGTCAATGTGAGCCAAGGTGACAGGCTGCTGAGTGAACCTGACCTTAATTACAAACAGCATAGAGACCATGGAGCTTAGCACATCGCAAGCCTTAAGATGTGGTCATGTAATAAACGCACGCGACTTAATAAGGCAACGTGGTGATCCAGTGGTGCACGACATGTAAGCTCGTATGTTTACATTACAACTGTTTTTCTAAACTGGGTGAGCAGTGCAGTGTCTACTGCGTAAACATAGCACCAATAGCAATATCGGCAAACTTGTTCGTTGATTCTCAGTGTATTCGACTATCAATGCGCCCCGGCTTCTCTTGGGTAGATAGGATAGATAATTAAAAAAATATATAGCGTGGATATAGAAGAATTAGTTTTTTTTTTTTAAATAAAAAATACATTGAAACATTTTTTTTATTCCCAACGTTTCGTGGGTTTACATTACAGCACTCATGTCCGTCCCCCCCCCCTCACCATGAGTGCTGTAAAGTACTCGAAACATCGGGACAAAAAGTATTAAATAAACGCGATAAAATCCATAAAACGAGTTTAATTTAAAAATAAATAAATATTATACACAATTTTCATAATTCAACAACAAGTATAACTTCTTAGTCAAGGAAAATATAAATTAATTATTAAGTATAAACTAAAAACTCTACTTGGCTCTAAAAAATCGATACTTGGTATCTCTGTCCACCCCAATAATCTGTTATTTAAAAACGTGAGGACTTCAACCGTTGTAGTAAATATAAACATAACTAATTGTAATCTCATTACAATATGAGAAAGTACGGTTATGCCATTAGTTTAAAGTCGATATCAAGGTATTCAAATAAATTACTTTCGATAAAATTTGATGTCATGTTGACACAATCTTTTACAAAGCGACTTCGAAACTATTGTCACAAAACGTAGGCTTTCGACATTACACGCTCGTTATATACAACGAATACATAGACTATGTAATACATAAGATAGTGCCATACAAAATGTGCCTAGACAGCCTGCGACCACCATTCAAACATTTTACACGTCACGAAAGGCGTGCTGCATGCATATGTCTGAAATATCATTTCTTACCCAAGTAAAAATTTAGATACGATATCACTTACAGTATAAAACCTAAACTTTTTTTCTAATTCTGTCAAAAGTTTGCTTTTGGTTGAGAGTCCTCGATTTCTGATGCCATCGTGTTTATTCCAAAGATGTGGTGATAGAACGTTATTTATTACCCAATAAGAAGCATTTCAATATCTTATTACACATTTATCAACAAATAAATACTCGTTGATGTACTAAAACCGATGGCACTTCCAGATTCGCATAGAAATAGGATCACGTGAGCTAGCTCGGCTTCCGTCCAAATGCTTGCTTTTACGAGTTTCCACCTTCCCCCTCAACCTTCTCCTCTAACCCCTCCAACCCACGCGCTACCTACCCTCCCTCACGTGAGGCCACAAATACACATAATTACCGTTACGTCATAAATAACACAGGTAATATAATAGACTTTAGAAGCCATGACTTGGCCGGGATATAAGCATTTATATGATTTAGAATTTGGCGCTAAATCCTTCCTTGAAGCTTTCTCCGTATATATCGTGAGATCAGAATCTTCGTTCATCGTACGTACGGCCAAGGATTGATGAAATGTTGCCAGCGTCAGTGTTTCCGTCCAATTATGATGTGGATACCTTCAAGATAAGCGTGAATAGGCTGATGTTTAGTACTGTGTACCATCTATCGACCGCATCACCACTCAACATCAGGTGGGATTGTGATCAGGCACTATGGAATAAACATTCATTATAAAAAAATATGTAAAATTCATGCAGTATACTCATCGATAACTATGGTTGCCCATAAAATATATTCGGCATGACTGCTTAACACGGGCTATTTGCGCCTTGCATAGTCAAAAAAGTTGATTTTCTAAACTCTTAACATACTTTATGTCCGCAAGAAACGAAGTAAAGCTATAAAATGTTTAATGTTATTAATATTATAAATAAGATAGAAAAAATACTGTTAAAATAGTATCAGTTTCATGGGATCCATCGCCAGCGAAGCTATTCTGAATATCTACTCGTGCTTCAGAAAGGTAACCATTATTACTGCACAGTGCTCCCGTTTTATTCAACAGCCCGGTCCCTGGCGCTTCTCTTGGCTAAAACCGATTCCTTGTTACTTGATTTCTGCATTTTGAAAAAGTGTAAATATTTTCCTCTTGGATGCTTTCGCCGTTGTGAAGAACTCAATAAATGGAGCTGTGTTGTGAATTTTTAATTGATGTCTTGAAATAAAATGAAATAAACGAGTGTAATTTATCGACGAGTGATATTTGTCAATAAAATAAGATCCTTTTGTTTCTGAGGATCATAAACATGTTTCGAATATGTATTTTTTCAATTTATATTCTTTTACTTTTATTTGTGTTTAATACAATTTTAGTAATACTTATGA
>DWTW01001315.1:0-12924 GCA_018246275.1 Papilio slateri
TTACAGTATAGACTACGGTCGTACTATGCCGACCCCACATAAAGTGGGAAACGGGCAGGAAGAAAAAAAAATCATCATAAAAACAGTTTATCAAAACTAAATTGTCTTACTGTCGGTTAGGGATAGAGAAAAATTAGAACCAAGTAAAGTTGGTAGATGGTAGTTGACTATTTGAAACTACCCGTACCTCAAATATATAAAATTCAGAAATGAATTATATACGATATAATTAATTTATATAATAGAAAAAGTTTCATATTAAATTTACTTTTAAGCATTTCAAAAATTGTGGAAAAATACGCAGCGTGATTGTTGCCAAGAAAAAAGATCCCAAGAATCCAGGTCAATTCCTTTCAATGGGATACGGTTTCGTGCAATTTTATAAAAAGACACAAGCTAATGAAGCTCTAAAGTCACTGCAAAGTTCAACTTTAGATGGTAAAACTTTGGAATTGAAGAGATCGGAAAGAGGAAATGTGTAAGTGTTGCTTTTGCTTTTACTGTATTTCATGGATTCATATTCATACATTACACGTTATAATGCCTCGAGTCTTGCTTTAAAATTAAATTTCTTCCCCAAATATAATACGAATTCCACTCGAAATGAGCGAGACAAACGCACACACGAGTACCACACACAGCTACGACTGAGATGGAACATGCCACGAGCCCCTCACATTATTACCGGCGCGCAGAAAGTTTGCCGATAAGTTACTCTCTAGCCTGGCTCACCTGACTGGTACCATTATCAAAGAAGTAGTACATCGTGCTTACGTGTACTAAGTCACTCATCGAAAAACTTTCTGCGCGCGGATAATAGTTTACAGCTGCCGGTAACTTTAAACTGAAAAAGATTCTTGGCGGGTTTTAAAACAATTGACACAAAAACCTATCTCAAATCACACATTTAAATCTTTGTCAATAAATTATATCAATGGGGGAGGCTACGCCCAGCAGTGGACGACTGTTGGCTGAAAGGAAGGAACGAAATAAATTCAATATATTTTAAACATAAAAGTCTTGAACACAAACACAATGAAAAACAATGCATACAGAAGAAATATCATCATTAATGTATTATAATTATTTATCTCAGAACCGAAATCAAAACATCAAAGAAGAGCTCCAAGGACACGATTCAAAATGGAACTAAAATACTTGTCAGAAATGTACCTTTCCAGGCCAACAGAAATGAACTTCATGAAATATTCAGGTAATTTAAAATATTAAAACTAGATACTCAAATACAATAAATGAATGAATATAAAATTGAATTAAACTGAACGTTTGTTCGTCGCAATCATGCGTGCCGCTGTAATCTGTTAACAGTAATGGGTATGCACTAATAGCGCGAACATTATCTCGTTCCTGATAAAATTCTATTACATTGATTGAAAAAAAAAATGTTTACACGTTTTATTTGAGTGATTAATGTCGGACATGTTCTATATTTTCAGGGCGTTCGGCGAAATAAAGACTTTGAGATTACCGAAAAAACTGACGACCGGTTCAGACCAACATCGTGGTTTTGCGTTTGTCGATTTTCACTCGAAAGCCGATGCGAAGGTACATTTTATGGTACCTTTAATGAATATAGGTTTTTAACACCAAATTAGGACTTTCACATAACAAATTCGGCTTTGTGCCAATCACATCCAGACGTTTCCATGACAATTTGATAGATAGTATATAGTCTTTGACCAAATTTGAAGTTAAAAACCTATATGTCCTGAATGAAGGCGACCAACCTTTTTTATACATCGAAGGAGCAAATGAGCGAGGTGGGTTATGTGATCACCTAATGTTATGTATCATCGGTACCCATCATCATCCACAACAATTTGAAGCGTGGCCAGCGTTCTAGGGGAGTAGGAAAAGGGAGAGATGGATGTGAAGGGAATGGGGCTGGCGGCACTTCCTTTTCAGACGAAATGTAGATTTTTGAGATTTTGGTACTTACCCAGTTTGTCTGCCAGTGAAAGAAGGTTCTAAGCTCAGTCTGACAACTTTCCAGGTATTTTGTATAATAAAACTTCAGGTCGTATAAATTGTCGACAAAAAGAAAAAAGATGTTAGTTGTTATATTACATAAAAATATTTTTACAGTGCGCTTTTGAAGCATTATGTCAGTCAACTCATCTTTACGGAAGAAGATTAGTTTTGGAGTGGGCAGACCAAACGGATGAAAACGAAGACATCGATATGTTGCGAAAGAGGACGGCGCAAGCTTTCAATACAAAGGTTCCCGGCGGCAAAAAGTCGAGAAAGGCGGCGGTGGATGTTGATACATTTGTCGAAGGCGAAAATAACGAATAACAGAAATATATTTATGATAAACTGTCTAATAACTCTTTTATTTTTAACTAAAAGCAAAGATTATAGATTCCAGAAGCATATCCTACCTAGAGAAACCTTAAAATAGTGTATATAATAGTTGTATAACACTCATCACTTTTGTTACAAATAACTTACATACACACACACAATAAATTCGCAAAAACGTTTAAAAACCCGAAAGAAACATGCGAAAATAACTGTTTGATAAACGAGTGTGTCCTCCCAGGGTATCGGATTTATGGCCATACTAGTTAGATAAAACTTTACCATAGGAAAAGGTCGTCTTTAAGATTCTAATTTGCAGAAATGTCAAGTACAAAGAGGAACAATTTCTAACTACAGCTTATGTAGTGCTTAGCTTTCGTGTAATGTTGAGATATTGGGTTATCATAGACCAAGATTGGTAGATGACCTTGAGTCATCATGTCAATCTTGTCTTATAGAAACAAAACAATGGCCGCTAGATGAGTCATTGCTGTTTCCCCAATAGTTAAAAATTATTTATAGAAGTTATTTACAGTAGCTTGGAACCGTAAGCTGGTGAAGTAGTAGTGGTGTAGATTTTACAATACAACTCAGCATTTCCGAGTCGAGTACGAAAAGTTTTTTATTTAAAATATTGATGTTTTTCATTCAAATATTCTTAACCATAATTACATCGTAGAACAGGTGATGCAGCGTAGATAGAGTTCTCACAAAAAAGATGGATGATCTGGTCAAGATTTTTAGAGTACATTATACCATGTCGGCAAGGCCGACTTCTGTGACGATTTTTGGGCGAGGCCTCATGATGGTATTCGTACCTAAGGCTTAAGAAACTTGAACCACAGTTTTATGCGCTTCTTTTTGTTTATATTATCTGTCATCAACTTAAGCATGAAAACAGAAAGCCAGAAAGAGTAAGAGAGATAAAAACCACAGAAATGTAATACATAGTCACCTTTATTTCATTGATGACATTACAAAATAAAGTAATTCTGGATGGCATAAAAAAATTACAATTTCTCTCCTAACTCACTGATAAAATGAATATAAAGAAACAATACAAATAACTGTGTATCTTTAACATCAAAGTGTATCAACATTGTTATTCTATATATATTTACACAATTTTTTTATTGCAAAACAATCACAACTTACTTAAATCAGCACATGCAAAATATGTTAAAGGTTCAACAAATTCCACAAAGTTTATTGAGCCACATGAATATAACAATAATTTGTTACTTTAGTTGATATATATTATACATAGAAGGTATTTCCCTGAAAACTAAAACCCTACTAAGTTAATAAATGTGAATAAAATACTCTGGTAGCAGATTAGAAACAAATTTTATTTGCATAAGAATACATTTTTCATACAATTTTTACACTACTTGAAGTATGCAATTAAATAAGCAAGATAAAAAAGTATATTTACACTCTAGGAAACATAGACAACAAAAACAGAAAAAAATCACTAGGATCTATTAATAGACTAAGAATATGTAAGAAGTTGCTCATGTCACAGATATACTATCTTCAGTCTGCTGTACCATCAAACATACTGATCTCACTCTATAATTGTAAACATGCCTTATCATTTACCAAACAATGCTTTTACACTATCAGAACTACAATCTGTAAGGATAAACCATATTCAATTTAATCAAAGTAAACACCAAAAACATTCAAAATTCATTAACTGGTGAAATATTTTAAAATCTGACATGTAATTTATTCTATGTTATTTATTTCATTATCTTAACATAATTTTGTCACTAATGTACAAGGATCAATTAATATTCTAGGAATGTGTCCAAAATACATAAGTAAAAATATTACTGGCATGTATTAAATTTATATAGTAATACTAAATTTTAGAAAAAAAAATTATCATTTACATGCAGCAAATACACTTTTATGTAATGAATACATAAATGAAATTTATACTAGGAATATTCTTTATACACAACACCATTCAATTAGGAGAATTTCAATCAATTTTAACAGTTGAATATATTTTCCTAACAAATATGCTGGTACCCACATAGCCTACAGTACCACAAATTATACCAAGAGCAAGACTGAATAGAGCCATATATCCAAAGTAAAATGTTGTTTGGAACAACCCATACATCTTAGTCTTAAACAGGAAGTAGTAGAATGAATATAAATAAACATACAGAGCAGTGCTACCAGCGGACAGGAAGCTGGTCCATTGCCAGCGGTAGTCCTCTGCATTCAGCAAGAAATATGTGCACACTATGGTCACACAGATGGTTACAATCATAAGAATCAGGAACACAAGCAGCATAAATCCATAGACATAGTAAATTTTGTAAGCCCAAAATGATGTAAAAATAAAGTACATTTCAATAAATATAGACCCAAAAGGCAGAACACCTCCCATAATAATTATAATAAATGGTTCCATAAACCACTTCTTTTCTGGAATAGGTCGAGGGACAGCATTGATACGGCAAGGATAATCAGGCTGTCCTGCTAAGTTCCTTCCAAGTACTGTTCCCACTAATGTAAGAGGTAGGATAATAAATGTACAAATTGACATTACAGCAATCATACTGCCGAAAGGAATAGCTCGAGATGCATGGTAGTACATTGCAATAAAATTGATAAAGAATGCTGTCCCACAAACAAGAACTGGCAGTAGAAAAGCTGAGAGTAACATTTGCTTTATCCACAGTTTTCCACCCATCCTTGCATATAAAGAACCACCAAAGTAGCCATTCACAGGTGAAGTAGCAGCGTATATAAAAATGGCAGTAGAAAGTAAAGAACCTCTTTCTGTATATAGCTCACCAAAAATCGTGAAAATAATAACAGCCAGTGTTACCACGGTCAGTTGGTAGCCAGCTCCGACAAGAGCAGAAAATAGACCCAAGTGTGGAACAGGTCTAAACACATCACCGTGGACTTGCTTCCAACCATATTCATCTCCTAAATCCTTTTCCAAGTCATCCAAATCATCGTCTTTTGAATATCTTGCGTAGTCTTTACGTAAAGTTCTCATGAGAATCATAGAAACGAGACCAACCAAAAATATCACCATCATAAAGCTGTTGAATATACTAAACCAATGAATCCTATGCTGGAAGAAGTTTGGATCCAAGTATTTGTCAAAACGATCTTCAAATCTAATATTGCTCTTTTTCCAATTTACTTCATATGTAAATGGAATCTTAGCGTCAGGAGTGAGTCGCTCTTTATTTTCGGCTGTCAGATTAACTTCAACAATTCTGTTACCGTTATAACCAATGTCGAACTTTTTGTGTGTCCAAATGTAATGGTGATCCCCGTCTATTTCACCTACAATGCCCCAAATTGGTAGATCATCTATGTACATCTGATACCAATAATGATTCTTCACGGCATACACAAGAGCTTTGTAGGATTGGTCGTTCAATTCTATGGCACAAAATTGCTGGGCTGGTACATTATCCTTATAAGTTATGTCCAAACCACTAAATTCCAATTCAACACCTTGTAATGCTTCGGATAAAGTTTCATGGTAGTGGCCGATGGTGACTTTGGTACCGACACAAAATGGTAATGAAAAATATGCGTATGTCTCTTGACGATTATGATATGGACCTACGGTGTTCATCCATAGGACGACTTGTTCTCCATCTTTATATGTATGTGTATGTTCATCACAGTAAACTGTCACCCACCACAAAAAGAAAATATATTTGAATTTCATTTTTTGTTAACGGTACAAAACTTTAATAAATAAAATTATAAACATAACACGTAAGTGAAACGCCGACGTCGGACATCTAAATAATATTGCCATGAAATAAATGTATACGTCAAAGAAGAACTGTATATAGTGTTGTCGCATTAAATCATGCAACCATAGGGTTCTAGTCGCTTTTACTTTGCATTTACATAACATTTTGTAACAACCATCCCTGATCCTCATATTACAAGTCGGATGCTATATAACTGTTTCATTTGCAAAAGTTTAGGGAAAAACTTATTCTAGACAGAGCATGTACCTATCGCTGAATCCTTGAGCCCCAATTATCTCGGTAAAGTGGTGATAGCACCTGCTACTACTTTCGTCCATAATTTAATAATTGGCAGTAATTTTAACTATACTAATAGTTCTCAATGTTTTAAAAGGTGTTGTAAGCGTGTGATCACTTGTAAACATAGAAAAGTTATACCTCTCTACATTTTTTTAATTCTCCAGATTGATACAGAATAAAATAATATAAATACAGGTAACTTTTAACTTCAATTTAAAACAAAAATGGTATAAAAATCCTGTATTAAAAATTTCGTACTGGTAATGGTGCCTAAAGTCTGTCAATACAAATGTCAATGTGGTCTTGTTTACATTTGAGGTTGTATTTCACATAAAGTATCATATATTTTTAACTTAATAATATAAAATGGATATGGACGGTGAATTACCTAGTTCTGTACAGGCTAAATTCAAATCAGATACGGGGGAAGAAATCGGAAGTCCCCTTGACTTGCCGTTAAACATTACAAAAGAACAACTCACACTCATATGCAATGCTCTACTGCAAGAGGTAAATACATCTATTATGTAGTGTGTTGATATAATAAACATTAGAAATCAAATTATTGTAATTTGTGTTCACTATTTATGACTTTTTAATTTGTTTAAAGGAAGATAAACCCTTTTTATTTTTCGTCAAAGATGTTGAAATTACTTCTTCACTGAAGGATGTTTTGGATACAGTAAAAGTAAATTCTGAAGAAGTTGTTGAAATAATCTATCAGCAACAGGCAGTTTTTAGGGTCAGGCCTGTTACACGTTGCACAAGGTATGTTATTTAAATAATCAACCACATTTTAACAAAATGTATGTTACCATAATATTATATGTTTACAGCTCCATACCTGGACATGCTGAAGCGGTAATATCCACAAGTTTCAGTCCGTCGGGAAAGCACTTAGCTAGTGGGTCTGGTGATACAACTGTAAGATTTTGGGATTTGAACACACAGACACCACTACATGTATGTAAAGGTGATATATTTCTTACATATTAAGTACCTAGTACTAACTTATTAAAGAATACCACTAAGGAATACAGCATACATTTAAGGCTATAAATATTATTATGTTGCAAAGTATTTAGGAAGTAATCAAATACAAAGCAAATATTTATAATTTCTGAAAAGTAAAAACCAACACATACATCTTTTCATTTTGTATTCACTATCTCTAGTGTAACAAATAAGTACTTAAACATTAGGCTATGAGATCTTCCAGTGGATGCAATTAAATAGTAATGGTATACAATAAAAACTCCTTATTCACTGTTTCATTTTTCACTATTCACTGGTTGAAAAATTGCAACTCAATTCTTGTATTTGCTGCCAAATATTTCTCTATTTAGGGGGTCTCTATTCATTCCATTGAAGAAGAACCTTAAACTGCAATGAAAAGGTGTTCATTATCTCAAAAAGCCTGAGTGAAGGTTTACTTTATGGCAAATGAATTTTGTGATTTCTTCATTAGAATTGACCCAGCTGTGGAGAGAAAAGTCTTATTTTCAAACAGCAAATTGTTAATTCCATAGATGAGTCTCAATCCTAATTAAAATACATTTTAAAAACTCCAAATCAAGAAAAAATACTAAGTTTCCTAAACCTTCGCCTATGCCTAACAATAATGATTAGTAGGATTATATATTTGGGATGGGAACGTAGCCCTACAATCCTATAAGAATCTATGTAATATAACCCCCTCAAATAAGGTGGTTTTACTGTACTTAAATAAATTGCATATTACGTTAATTTCATATTTTTAACATGAAATCAAATATATAATTATTGGATGTTCATAATCTGTAATTTGGCAGATATTTTTACTTGTATGTTAAAAAATATTTAAAAGTTCTTATTTATTTATTTTATAGGCCACACAAACTGGGTGTTATGTATTAGTTGGTGTCCAGATGGTTCTAAATTAGCTTCAGCATGCAAACAAGGCAGATTGATTATATGGGATCCAGAAACTGGAGATCAAATTGGCAAAACTATGATGGGGCACAAGCAGTGGATCACAGCATTAGCTTGGGAGCCGTATATGAAGTAAGTTTAATAATCAGTGGTATATACCCCCAATAGACTGGGCCCTTTCTAATCAGGCACCCTTTGAAATATATTTATTTTGGCAAATCTTTGTCAGTGCATGTATGTCGAGTCCATGTCCATCCTGCGCTCCATGGCTTCACTCGCCCATCGCTCGCTTGTGTATCCAAGGCGAGTGATACACAATGTCCGTCTGGGATACGCCTTTATCGCACGCATTATTACATCCTTTGCTCTAAGCATTTTTTTGCTTGGCACCTAAGGTTCATAGTCCCATGTTAAATAGCCTGTCAAAACAAATCCGATTGGTAGTTACTGAGTGTGTTCAAACAAACTCTTTCTTCTTATGAATGCCTTATTATATTTGTATAGATGATTTATTTATCATAATTTTAACAGAAATGCTGAATGCCGTAAATTGGCCAGTTCATCGAAAGATGGTGATGTTAGAATATGGGACACAGTAACATGTTTAACTATCCTAAGCTTAACAGGACATTCAAAAGCAGTCACTTCTGTGAAGTGGGGCGGAAATGGCTTGATTTATACATCTTCACAGGATAGAACCATCAAGGTAAGCAGATTTTAGAATACTAAATGAGATTGTAATTTAAAAAAATGGTTTAAAGAAATTATATAACGAATACTTTAATTATGTTAAAAGTTTTGCTAAAACATGAAACTAAACTTGGGTGAAAGCTTTTAGGTTCCAAATGTTGAATTAGTTGAATTTTTTATTTGCATAGTGAAATGATTTTCACATGAATTATCAACCAAAATAGATAGCTAACACTGCATTCCCAATAAAAGTTATGAACCAGTGTTTCATAAAACAAAAATTTAATCATTTTAGGTATGGAGAGCTGAAGATGGCATTCTTTGTCGAACTTTAGAAGGTCATGCCCATTGGGTGAACACACTGGCTCTCAGTACAGATTATGTATTAAGGACTGGGCCATATCATCCAATACTTGATAGAAATGAGCCAACTACAGATAGTAAGTGATATAATATTATATGTCTAATGCTAAGTATATATTTTCACTATGTAACAAATAGTGAAAATATAGATTTATCATGTTTTAAATAAGAAGTCCATTGTATTTATTTATTTTTTTATAAAAGAAGGTGGCAAGCGCTCAAGGAGTTCACCTGATTTTAAATGCCTGCTGCCCATAGGAATCTGTAACAAACCATTGAGTTCTAGATGCATTGGCTACCTTTAATGGACTGAGGAGAGGATAAATAGAAGGATATTTCCTATCCATCCCCTCCCCCTCCTATCCATTATTAGAAATAGATAGGAAGGGTAAGAGGACTAGAATTAGGCCTGTGGCACTACTTCATGCCTATCTTCTTTCAGTCGTGGTATTTTACTGATGAAGTTGGCCCATTCTTGCAACAGATGTTGTTGTGGGTTCTACCACTGTTAACTGTTGTATTGACAATGGCGTCTTATTCAGTATAGTGACCTTCAGAATCATAGTCAAATAGTAGCAGCATCTGTAGTTTTTTTTTAAACACAAGCTTACTGTACCCTCGCGTAATGGCGCATATAAGAGGTATTTACATTACTGCATTTGATCTAATGAGAGAAGTTTCAAGTGCCCTTCTTCAATCCTCTTTTTTCCTGTCTACCCCCTTGCTTACCCTACTTAAGGTTGGCAACACTGTTGCTGATAACTTTTCTGGGTTTAAAGATTTTGACTAACAGTAGTCACACAATCCGGTGAACCAGTTGTTTGTTTGCCTCCTTTATCCCTTAAAATAATTTTCGGAAATTTATTGATGATTAATGTATGAGCCTAATAAAAAAAATTGTTATATATCTAGAAAAAATTCTACAACAACGAGCTATTGAAAGATATGAACAAGCATGTCCTTATGGCGCAGAGCGTTTGGTGTCAGGTTCAGATGATTTCACATTATTTTTGTGGCTTCCTGAGAAAGAAAAGCGCCCTCTTGCAAGAATGACAGGCCATCAACAGCTCATTAATGATGTCAAATTTTCTCCAGATACCAGGTAAAAGAAAAAATTAAATACTACTACTTTTCTTATAGCAAAGTATAAAATATAGGAGATACTTGTTCAGCTGAGTACTGAGACACAAACCCCTTTGTTTGCAAGTATGATATATCTACTCTACAGAAAGATCAAGACTAGCAGTGTCTAAATATTTGATGGTACAATGGTGTTGTAGGTATTAAATTATGTAATTTATTACATAAACTGTGGCAGTGTGGGTAGACACTTTGTGTCTGTGCTCAATCTCCTAGCAAGTCATTCCACTGCATTTCATTGAACAATTTTAAGATGCTATTTGAAAATCTTGTCTATTTTTCACTCAATTTTTAAAACACCAATAACAATGGTCTTATTTTTATAGAATTATAGCGTCGGCATCTTTTGATAAGTCAGTGAAACTTTGGGAGTCGGCCACGGGTAAATTTATTACTACACTACGAGGTCATGTTCAAGCAGTTTACATGGTTGCATGGTCGGCAGATTCAAGGCTTCTCCTTAGTTCAAGTGCCGATTCAACTTTAAAAGGTGATTATTACACTATTCCAACAATTACATTTTTTTTATGGAAGAAGGTAGCAAACGAGCAAGCGGTTCACCTAATGCTAACTGACCGCTACCCATAAACATCTGTAACAAATAAATAAGTTGCAGATGCATTGCCTACCTTAAATTAATGGACAAAGGAGGGGCTAGACAGAAAAAAAAATATTTCCTTTTCCTATCGATCCCCTCCCCATCCAATCCTCTTCCCTTTCCCATCCTTTCCTTAGTAGAAATGGATAGAAAGTCAATGAGTAGTCCTCTTAATTAGGCCTCCTACTTAATACTTGTACTTCACACCTGCCTTCCGGGAGGTCGTGGCATTTCACCCGTCGAGCCGGCCCATTCGTGCGACAGATGTTGTTGCGGGCTCTACCACAGTTAAAAACGGTATTCATTGTATTCCTTAACTAAGTTTGAGATGTTAACTAGTATGGTTAGTCAATAACTGAATGAACACCAATATCTTTGTACAGATATTTATGATTATTTAATTGAAATGTTGTCATATTATGTCATTTATAACATTTGTACAAAAACTACTTTTTATTGTAATTCATTAAACTATTACATTTTAGTTTGGAGCATGAAAACAAAGAAGCTAGAGCTTGATCTACCTGGCCATGCAGATGAAGTGTTTGCAGTAGATTGGTCCCCTGACGGAGCTTATGTAGCTTCAGGGGGGAAAGATAAAGTATTGAAATTGTGAGCAACTCTTATTTCCACAATATTAAACAAATTCGATTTTTCTTTCAAAATATCATTGCTAACATAATAAATAATATACACCGTATAAGTGTGAGTTCAACGCCGTAATATGCTCCCTCTTATGTATTGTAACATTTTATGTTGACCTTTTTTATTAAAAAAAAATTAAGACATTGGGAACTAACTGAAAAAAGGCACAGGCCTTTTAGATTCAGCTTGCTTAAAATCCATACTGTGTCAATAGAGTGCAAAATAGAAATCCACAATCAGATGATTTGACAATCACACTATAAAATTAAATGATAAATTAATGAATGTATCTTTATTTCAGGTGGCAACATTAAAACATGGTTTACATCTAGCACTTTATTATGGAAATAAATCATTTTATAACATATTGTGTTTCCTTTATATTATGTTTCAATCAAACATGTGCTACTTTATCTTTATGCTCTTTTTGACATTAGCCTTTATACCTGAAGCTTCACCACTATATCTAGCCACTTCCGATCTTGGTTCACGTATCGCTCCTTTCCTCCTGATTTTGGCCTTTCTGTACTTCAACTTGTGCTTAACTCTTGGGTTTCGTTGTTCCTTCTTTCTATGTGGTGTTAGGCCTTTATTTTTAGCAATTTGATAGGTAATTTCACGTTTTTCTACAATGTCATCAGTAATAAGATCTTGAGATGATGTAGATGGTTTTTTATCTTCATTTTCTAAACCATCATTGTCTGAGAAGCCACTTTCTTCAGATTCATTATTTCTTTGGATACCTGCGGACTGTAGTTTTAACATTTCATCAGCCAACACATCCTCTGCACCATCATCATCATCCGATACCCCAGTATCTTCACCTTCATCTTTTTCCAATTCATTAATAAGTTTAAGTTTCTTAGGTACATGTTCTGAAGACAGTTTATTAGTTTTCCTTTTCTTGCCTTCCTTCTTCTGGTCTCCCACAATTGTCAGCTCTAAATTATCTTTTACTGCTTGTAATATCTTTTCTATTTGTGGTTTAATTACCTCTAAATAAATTGGTTCCATTTTATTTAACATTTGTCTGTACTGATATAGCCTTTTTATTACTGGATGGTTTTGAATGTTAATTCTTTGACTTTTGAGAAGTAGGTAAAAACTAATATTCGTACAATAATTTAAAATTAGGTTATAATTTGTTTTAACAAATTTGGATGCTGGACATTTAGGTAATTTCCCTCCTTTGACAAGTTGCAAAAC
>DWTW01001316.1:0-12923 GCA_018246275.1 Papilio slateri
TATTTGTATTTACATAATTTACTACTGAAATAAGTAAAGAAGTTAGTGTTACATTTTAATTAATTATCTAATATATTTAATTTTTCACCATGAATCCAAACAATTTTAACAATATTATATATAACAGCGAAATTAACTGCCCGTCTGACAGTTAAATCGTTGAACTAATTTTGATGATTTTTTTAATAAATTCATAGATATTTTTTATAGATTTTTATATTATACTTTAGGGAAGGAGATCATCTATAATGAGTCACAAGAAGTCACACTTGAAAGAGATAAAATAAGGAATGAAAATTTTATGGTGAACCCCTTGTTCGAACGCTCGGGCAAACGCACACACGTACGTGCGTACGCTCGCATGAAAACATCTATCCACGCACGTACCATATTTTACTTCTACGGTGGGTAGCAGCATTTCTTAAATATCATCATCTTTGTAATGGCCCCAGTGTCCTAAGTACTTCCAATAAACAATTGCAATTCCATCAATTCTCAAATCAGGGATAGAATTCATATTTGTTAGATAAGCAAGTAAAAAGACTTGTAAAATTGCACATCCTTTTTTTGCAAACTTATTAACAATTATGAAAAGAATATGTGACACAAAAATTTCGGGTGTTGGTGCCATGGACACGAGGATCTCGAGGGTATCTGTTATTTTAATAAAAAATAAGGAATCTTTCAACTCATTTCATCTCAATGATGATGCAATAGAAGATTACAAGATAGATAAAGTCTTAAAAAAGATACAGGATATTCAAAATATTCGATGCCGACGATGTACACCAGCTAGTAATTTCATAAATGCAAATGATTCTTCCTATTACATGGGCACATATCAGCAATCAAAAAATAGTCAGCAGCTTCGAGTGGTGTCATTTACTTCATTATTTCCAACATTTCTTTGAACAAATGCCTCCAGGATAGTATTACCTTTCTTCAAATTATTGTACGATGGTCAATAATAACTCAGTCATTTCTTCTACAATTATTGATGCCCATAGTATAGGAGCAAGCTTATTACATCCCCACATAATAGTAAAAGACTTAAAAATTAACATCGTGGGAAATTTCACATGGTGAAACCACCGTCGATGATAGCGCGCCACTGCACGCTTGCCTTATAATATTGGTATTATTTTCTCGGCCCCAAATTGATACTGAAAACTTGCAACAAAACCCATTAACATTTTATAACTCCACTCGGAAATACAGTTCTGTAAACCCAAGCAGAAGGTTATATCAATAAAATTTTATTCACAATCCGGTCCGTTAAGATGGTGCAAAGACAAAATTAAAACGTCCTCCAACATTGAAGGTGTCGCATTCTTAATGCATATGGCATTATTTTGGTCCCGGCAATTTGTCGTTTACAGCGGCCCCTTACCTTAAAGGCGATGGTAACAATGCCTTCTTATGAATACATCGTATCACTTTCAATTATAAATTAAGCTATTAACTTAATGTACAATAATTTGTTTATCAGGTTAAGCATCGAAATTAATGCAAGTGGCATAACTCGTTCATAACTTAACACTTTTTATTAGCGAGTCCGTACGGCAGTTTCGTCAAGTAAGGCATTATCCAGGTTTTTCCTTCCGTGCAAACGAATGTAGACTTAAGAACATTGTCGTAAAATATAGATTTGATTGGCCGTTAACGACCGATCGAGCGGTCAGGAGTGGACTTGGACGTATAATTTCTTGTGTAATCGCTTTAATAATGGGTGAAAAAAGTGATATTATCTGCCCACGGTCAATAAATTAACACCGTTTAGAGCAAAAATGTAGATCCTTAGTGTCGCTACTATTATAAATAAAGGGAGCTGGAACGAGCCGAGGTCTGAGACGGTCCGTGGCCGAGTGCGTGTGTTTTTATTTGGGTGCGTGAGCAGCGAGGCCTTATTAAAATATTTCAAGTGGAAACTGGAAGGACCACTTAGTGGTGCGCGGGAGTTTCACGCCTGAGCTGATAAAACATTAAGTCAACAAGATAGCTTATTTGTGCTGAGCTGAGGATTAGGGGCAATAAATCACTGATTAGAATGTATTGACTGGCGTCGACTGGGGCGCACGATCTTCTCTCTCAGTTATACACCGCTAGCTTTTAGGTTTTTATGACTTCATTATTTTACGTCGAACATTTCGACTAGTAACGATTTTATTTACATAATTAACACGAGATTCAAATCGGCCTACGTTTTACGAGTTGCCAGCGTAGCCTTAATTAATTATGGATTATGATCTTTAAAGGGTAAGTTTTAATTAAAGATAATGAAATTTATTTACTCGACTGTACTCCTCGTACAGTCGAGAGATTAAGATTTTTAAAATGGTATACAAATTTAAAATAAATGTAAAGCCAGTATCCGAGACAAAAAAAATACATGGTCGTGTCTTGATTTCTTTAATGCAAAGTCGATTCTTATTTCACTTGTACAGGTCTGAGTGGATCTGGAGATGCAAGTTGACGGTAGTAGCGTACGGCCGCGTCCACCAAATGCGAAGCAGTTTTGTGTTAAAAAAAAAACATTGTTTTAGCGCGAGTTTAACCGCTGTTAATGTCAACATGAGGCGTAAAGTTACCTCCTTTTGTGCAAATGTCAATATGCCATCGACGCAGTAATCTTACCCAATTGTTGCAAATATAATTTGATTAATTCCATTCCATTATATAAAATTCATAAGCATTATGCAGATAAACCTGTTTTATGATTTCTGGCATGTAATTTAAGAAATGCGAAATTAAATATACCGTGAAACGCTTCAATTCTAGATGGTAATCGACTTTGTGTTATTGTTATTTTTTGGTTTTGCTTTTTGAAGTTGAATTTTATATTTTTGATTTATAATGTTACTGTTAAGTCAGGTTTGTAATATTCCGATCGTAACTTGATATTGAAATGAGATTTCGTTTTATATCGTATTTCCATGGGTTTTAGAAGTAAAAATTTCTTACAGACCCGCTTGCTAGTTAATAATGATTTTATTTAACAACCAATTGACAACCCTCAGACATAAGTTAAAATCAATTTACAGTCACAATAAAAAACAAGCAAACTATGGAGCCATTACATGACGTTTCCCTTTTATGCGATGTCTTAAAGATATTACAATGCAGCATATACGGAACGCGTTGTAAATGTTATCTTTATAAGCGCTTATGATTATTGACTTAACCTCAATTCTACGTTCGTTTATCTTAAGAATGAAATAATTCCAATTGGTAAATACAACAAGAACTTATTAAGTGTTTATTACTATAGAGATTGGAACCAAGAGTTTTGTGTTTTTACACAATTATTTGATTTTTTGAAGTCCGCGCCATTTTGTGTCGTAAAATTTCACAAAAAGATGACTCAATAAACGAACTGTGCAATTTCTCAATTGCTTAATATATGTATATAAAATTCGAAAAGCCTCGTGTCATGAAAGTTCTTTGAATACGATATTCTCATATAAATCCGTTATTTTTTATATAGGTAGTGTATGAACTATTATTTTTATATGTTAATGGTACACATTCATGCATGGTATATGAAATTTTATCATACAAAATATTTATTTATCTTAATAAAAAAACAATTTTTGCGACAGTATTCACATTAAAAATATACCGTTTTTAACTCCTTATGTTTATATTGTTTTCATATATTATTATCATCATTTTTTTAAACCCATTTCCATTGGTTGTACTTTTTTACACGCTTATATTAGCTTAGTATGTATCTAAGTAACGGAACCTTACGATGTAATTTTCACTAACTTGCAAAGGTCCGCTCGTCTTGGAAATATGCAGTCATATAAAGGACCGATTTGTTTTAGTTCTGATCAGGGCTATTAGCATAAAAAAATAATAATTTCATTTTAAGATTCAGAATAACGCCACCTAGTAGTAGTAGTGGAAAATGACGTAACAATAGGCACTTTACGTAACGAGAACTTTGAGTGTTTTTTAAACGCAGTTTATTCGATTATTAAATTTAAGTTAGTCGATACGTACCGTCTGTCACACGGTTGTTTTTAAATGTATTGTGCGCCAATAGCCTAATGATTAAGGGCGCGGACTACCTCACATGAGGTCGTGGGTTCGAATCCGCCATTCGACTATTGTCGTGAACCATATCCTAGCACAAGCTAAAGCTTAGTTGGAATGGTTAAAGAGATATTAGTAAATTAATTCGAAAATCTACTAATATTTTTGAAAAAAAAACTATTAAGAATATAAAAGGACGTCATATGCGATAAGATGTCTGGTGCTATCTACTGGGCTGCAATGAAAATCAATATTTATTATGCTGAGCGCTGCCCTATTCGTTTGCGTCACAACAAAGGGTAAATTATCCTTTAATTTTTTTTTAATATTTTTAATATGTTGGTTTGAAAGTAACGGAATCTTTTGTGATAATTTCCACTAACTTTTATACGTCCGATTGACTTGAAGATCCGATGACAACACATTTTTCATAACTTATTTGAGTCCTGTTCAGGATTATGAGGAAAAAATAATTTTATTTTGAGATTCAGAATAACGCCATGTAGGTGCAAATTTAAATAACAATAAATACTTTATAAAATGGAACTTAGTATGTTTTTTAGTTTTTAAATCTGGTAATTTATTATGTATAAATCGAGTTGCTTTGTGTATTTTCCTCATGTTTTTATTGTGTACTAGTACTATTATTATTTACTATTATTAGTTAGTAGGTTATGTTATTAATAATAACTAATTTAAAAAAAACCCTGCGGAGTAGGCAGAGGTTAGGGATTTCTGTTGAATATGATCGTGGCACACCTTTCCCGCTTCTTCTACATCCATACATCTACGCATTCATGCTCGTCTGTTACGAGTACACCTTACATCGCCTTTCTTTAGTACGCCAATAATTTGATCGATATAAGTTCTCCTGGGACGTCCCCTGCCAACAATGCAATTCACTTTTTCAACTTTTCTTGTCACTCTCTCTTCTTTCATCCTTTCAACATGCACAAACCACCTAAGCATAACTTTTTCAATTCTAGTCACAACATCCACTTTACTTATTAATTAATAAATTAATTAAAAAGGAATATTACTAAATATTTAAAATAAATTGAGGGCATCACATAGTACAGTCAAAAGCAATGATATGTATACATTGTCAAGGGTTCAGAAATTTATATTTTAAAAATATCTACTCAACTTGAAGAACATACAGTTGTAGCCAACTGGTACACGTCATAAATACGCTATATGCTTAATTAAATTATGTCTACCGCGAAACAGGCAAAAATATGTATGCACGTTTCCGTCAATAGCATGTATTCATGATCATAAGTTTCCTCTGCATTTTTTACTGTATACCATGGGGAGTGTTCCGAAGAACTGTTTGGAACAATTCCTGCCGCCGAATTCCGTCATCGAACGACCGGCAGACCGCCAAGTACCATCAACACCACCTCGATGGCTGGCAATCATTTCTCAACGGTGCAGTTTTCGTGGAATTTTCTTTCACGCACAGCCGCTTTGTCGAACGGTCTGTCCTCGGCAGTATTTCCAAGTACGACTTAGGGTCCTTCAAGAAGCGAGCTCTTTATTAAAGGCCGGCAACACATACGCAGTTCCTCTAGTTTTGCAGATTTCCATGGGCGACGGTGATCACTTTGTGTTCCCGCTGCTCGTTTGCCCCCTTCTTTTATAAAAAAAGTAAAAATATGTATACAACTGAAAAACATCACTTGTTTAGGCATTAAGTAGGTAATACTTCATATATTAAATGACGAATCACAATTGTATCAAAAATATTTATTGTCAGAGTACTCAGCTTTTCTCCTCTAAACTATATAAAAAATTAACAAAAAATGACGTGGTAAATATAATAGACGTTTGGTTTTTAAATTACCGAAACTTTTTTTAGTAACTGTCTATGTGGGAGTTGACAGAGAAAATCATATCTGTTACATACATGATTCTAACCAAGAACAAAAGCTTTGCAACTAATAAACAACTAACCTAACCAATACTAATAGCTTCATTTTTATATATTTTTTGGAGCATGATAGTGGTTAAATTAAATAATCCTGCTTTCTTTTATTATATTCAAAAATGGCCTGTCACTCATCAAACCTTCCACTAACATATGCCTACAGACCTACCTACCTACCGATGGATTTAAAAAAAAATGTCATTCTACTTAATAATATGTGAACGTCTTAAAATGTTATATAAGAATATCGATGGAAAGTAAATACCCAATTTTTTAACAAATATAAGTAGGGATAATTGTTTATTACTAAACCTTAAAATAAGTATTGGCATAATCCACATATCTTACCAAGTGTTTTGTGTGTGTTTGTGTGTATATAATATTAAATATACATAAATCAGCTGCAAAGTTGAACACGAACTAAGGAGTTAACAAAATGCACCCATACCTCTTTGATTTTTGACACAGAAACGTTAATAATTTGTAAGTCATAAGTAAACAAGTGACGAAATAATCTCTAATTACATTAAATGGTATATTAAAGACCTATTTAACCCCGTGGACATTATCAAAACCCAAATTTGTCAGGGAATGAGTTATCGTACACCTTGTACCAACGGACGAAAACACAAACACTTACATACAATAAAACAACTATACACCACAAAATTGTTATTGAAAACAAGAAATACGTTGCAACTGGGAATCGAATCCAGGATCCGCAGCGTAACAAAGTCTACTACAAACAGAGCTACAGAATCATTGCATAATTGATTCCTAAGTATCTTTATCTTAGTCCTTAATGATTGTCAATTATAAATTAAAATAACAAGAATGATGAAGCTTCTTTTCAAGCCTTCGTTTGCGGTAAAATAATAAGAGTAAGATAGGCTCATTCATTTCATTATGATTATGTCTACAACTGACTCGAGCTAACATTTAATTATTCAATTAATTGCTTCCGACGGTCCTTACAGTAAAACATACAAAAATAATGAATATTTTCAGTAATCAACGAACTAACTGTTCTATAATAATAACTGTGTTTAGTTTTACAAGTTCTTTTTGCTCTATTTTTTCAATTTGTTCATTATAGCGTTTTACTGATCTTTTGTTCTATTTAAATATAAGATTAGAAATAATCACGTTACTTGATTTAGTCTAAAAAAAGAATTAGACTCTATTTCATACTTATCAAATAAATCTAATGGGAAATCATATTGAAAATATTTCCGCTATAAAATACATACTTACCGAACTGAATATTCCGTGCGGTGAAATTACATCAAATAGCTTGATGCTGACCGAAGAATAAAAATATGTTTTATAAGTCCCGATAACCCGTCCGTTAAGTCTAATTATATTTCATTTCATAATATCAGAACTTTTATCATTTTACTCTTTTTATTTCAATAGACGAGACAGAGATAGAAATCATCATCAGCTTTTTACTAAACTTATTAAATAGATAATATATAACGATATGGGGATAGCATATTGCCATATAATAGCAGCAGATCGAAACTAAAAATGCACGGTTACCACTACTATTCAACATAAAACATGCAATGTAACAGCTAAGTACGTACCTATTTATTTATAAGTACCTTATCTTGCCGTCAGTTATAATATCAGGTTTCATGTCACATAACTTCCTTTAAAAGACCGGCATTGCCTGAGACATTGAACCGGGCATATTGTTTTAAGAATAGACGGCAATGGGGCCAAAAGGTTCTGGAATGGCAGGCAGGTACAGGTAGGCGCAACGTAGTTAGGCCTCCCACAAAATGGACAGACGACGATCACGACGGACACCAGACTGTCCTTCAGTAGACATCTTCTGGCTCTTAAAAAATCTCAAAAATACATTGAATCCAATTCAAATTTGTGATAAATAAAAACTGATATTTCAAGTTACCTTCACTTTACAATACATTTTCAACAAGCATTAAAAGGATAAAGTAATAAATGTCTTCATTAATATACGGTCGTTAATCTTGAATACATAATTAAAACATTGTCTATAAGAGGAACAAACAAACTCGGGACTTATTAATGGATTCTAGGAAATGGTTGCTGTATCCTCGGAGAGCCCGAAGTGATTCCATAATCTTTTAATGGCGCGAATAAAAAGGTCACTCGATAAATATAGCTTCATACTTGAAACAAGATAAAGCGTTGGTTAGCTGTTCATTTGTTTTTTTATTGATTTTTTACGTCAATAAGGAAACATTTCGCTAATTTTTTTTTAGTGATTTCAAATTTATCTTTTTAGAAACTTTAATATTCATAGTTATCTTTTTAGAAATTTAATATTCAAATTTACCTTTTTAGACATTTGTATATTCTTCATGTAATAAATCAACGAATAGAAAAGTTCAAGTAATGACAATATGGTACTACGAAAGATTTTAAAGAACAAAATTCTGCTCAGAACCGGGATAGATGTCTTCGATGTTTGTCCCATTAGGGTAATAATTTAATTTAGCTCTTTCGCTTCTCTAAAAAAAACATTATCAGATTTTTTTTAAATAAACACGGCTCCACTCAGAAAACATTTCTCCAAGGAATACCGGCCAGCAGTAAAATACATGTCCTAGATATTACACGTACCTAATCTTTATTAGCATTTAACAATCACTTAATTTAACTCAAAAGAATTGGAAATAATTAAAAGCTTTCATTTTGCAACTCCTATCCATCCAAAGTTAAATTATTCTACAAAAATATATTTTGGTTGTACGACATTTTTTCACGCATACATGTAGTCCACGAACGATTATGATAACATTTTAACGCTCAAAAATCCCAGTAAATGACTTTGCATAACAACAGCGTTCGGAAATGTTATTGTTACTCAAGGTGTAAAAACATTTTCTGGCCTACATCGTGTATTTTATTTGGTATTTTGTTACATTCCTCATTCGCAAACAATATTAACGTGTAAACTGAAATGTAAACTGAATGTTAAAGTAAGCCACTATCACTTAGGCTATCACATTCTAATTGTGAGCAGATGTTACAACCTAAAGTTAAATGAATAAAATATATAATCACTTATGCCCGTAACCCAGGGGTATTGGCATAGATTACGACTTTATTTTGATTTTTTTTTATTTTATGACCTGGTAACATAGACCTTTAGGTCATATCTTATTTGGATTACGGTTTTCCATTTAGTACGGTGACGTCACACCTCTCTAGCTTCTTCTACATCGCATACATGCTGGGTACTGCTAGAAGCAGGCCTTCATCAAGGTTCGTCGTAAAGATCGGTACCTTGCCGCCCATGTGAATGTATCGTATTTATTCACTAAATAATTTCATTGTATTTAGTCCAAATCTATTCGACATGAGAACAAAAATTACATTATTGACTCACGAGGAGGTCATAGATTACTAAAAGTTTTCAAATTTAAGTCGATTTTTAGCATTAAAGCGTTACATATCTACTTAAGTATCGTGTAATTTCTTCAAAGAAACTAGAACGTCGTTGGTGTTGCGCCACTATGCAATTGCTTGAAACTTAGTGCGCAAAACTGCGGTAAACCTATTTCAGTGAGTACACCTGAGCAACGAAATTACGTGTTCTTTGTTTATTAAGACTTGCAATATTCTGCTTAAATACAATATATGATACGTAAAAGCTTGCGAAATTTCTACCAAGAAAACAATTAACAAAGAAACAACTGAATTCTTAGTAGGGACATAGTAATCACGATATTCTTGTAAATGTCTTCACGATTGGTTGGCCTTTTAATATGATGTTTTATGAAATCCATTATGCAATATAACTCGTATGTTATAGAGATTTTAGTTGATTAGAACAATAATTCTTTACAATACATACTAGTTGTCTTTATTCCTGATCTATACATTTATTAATTCTTTGATAATATTCTTCTTCTAGATTAAGTCCCTTCCCGCCGATGCTGTCATTTAATTTTCTATAAAACATCTTTACCTCTTATACCTTCTCTATATTTTCATAGTATTTTTAACAATGATGTTACTTATTTGTTAATAAATATCAGACAGTCTTGTGTGCTACAAGACTATCTGATATTTATATAAGATTTCGATAAGATTCGATAAGATAACAGATTGAGAGAGTTATAAATTTATTGATTTGCATATTAAGTGTAGGACAGTTGAAAAAAATGTTAAATATCAACTCATATTATGAGTAGCTCTGTCATAGATCCTTGAGTAAGTAATGACAATGGGCCTTAAATTGAATTTTATGACAACGTGTGCTATGCGTGCGTGCAGTGTCGGTAATAAAAATCAATAACGCGATTTTATCCTGGTAGCGTGACAAAAAACTTGCTTTCGACGAACAATATTGCAAATTGATCCTGTTGAGAACTTAAGTAAGATCTTTTTATTTAATACTGTATAGTGTTGTAAAGTAAATACATTTTGTTTTTTCTTATTACACATTTTATTCATATCATTTGGTTTGCTATATGTGAATTTAAATTGTCTTATAATAAAAAAAAAACATAGGTAGTTTAAAAGAAAAAATAGAAACATCTCATCGCCCCTGGGACAGTAGGATTACAGATTGATATGTTTTACTTAAATTAAATAAATACATAAATTAACACTTATCTCGATTCTTTTAATTATTTTTTTAAAACAAAACCTAATGCCGAGAAAAAAATGTAAAAAAAGAAGATTTTTCGAGACACAAATTTATGTAACGATAATTACTAATCGGTACTACTAGTAACAGTACTCTATTTGCGAAAACATAAATTCCATGTCGCTATACCAAATTAGCACATGGACTTTTAATTAATCTCTGCCGCTCAGTAAAGAAGGATAACACCAAAACGTAACTCCGCCAAAAAACGATGTCATTGGTCACCCAAAAAAGTTCATGAAAAATACTAAAATAGCGGCCATGTACATAACGATGCAGGTGTGGCGGGCGTTCCGTAAAATGGACCGGAAACAGCGGATAGATAAGTGTGTAAGGCTTACGATTATGACGATGATATTTTCAGATCATCAATCAATTTTTGATCATCCAGCATGATGGCGTCATTCTTATATAAAAGTCCTATAGATAGGTACAATAAATATAATGTATTTATACATACTTAACAATTACTCTCATTTCGTGGCCTTTTTCATTTTCCTTTTTGTCATGGTACTTATAATAGTATTATTAGCTAAAAATTATTCTTTTCATTTTACTTGTTTTACACTAAATTTAGGACTGTATAAAACTTTATTCAAAAGTTCCCAAATTGTTCGTAACTAAGTGGATATAAAAAAATACTATTGTACCACCCCCTGTGGACTCGAGTTCGAGGTACATTTACCAAAACTTCAGACTTTTAGTACAAAGTGTTTTCACTTTTCTCCATTAGAAATAATACTATCACGTTAGATATATCTAGCGATAAAGAAAACTAGCGACCCGCCCAGTCTTCGTCTAAATCTAACTAATGAATCACTACGTCTTTTGGTAAAAACCATAAGAAAATCCGTTTAGTAGTTTTTTGGTTTATCGCATTCAGACAGACAGACGCGGCATTTTGTTCTTTAATATGAAGTGATAATAAATGCGTGTATTTTTGAAACATTTCAAAATAAGTCTTATTTTGTAATAACGTAACAAAATAAGACAGAGAAAGAGGTAAATGAATAACTTGCTAATTTTTCTGAAATATAAGGATGAATGAAACAGTCTACGTAATAATAGTAATAGTTAATATCTTGAACAAAATTTAGTTTCATTGTCATAAATGTAGAATATTGTAATATATGTAAACTATAACAAGGTGAAGAGCTTTCGAGCTTTAAAGATAACTTTCACCGGTAGTTTGACGTTTCTATAAAATGTGCTTTAGTGCAGCCGTTACGCTATCTGAGTGCAGTAAATAATGAAGGATTTGGCCTTTAAGGAAGCGTTTACAGCTTTATAAAGAGGTACGATTTTCAAACTAACCTTAGTCACCATTTTGTTGATACGTAAAACATTAAGACATGTATTGAACGATTTCATAAAAATGGAATAATTTCCACGAATTTTTTTTTTAATTTAAAGAGATGAGAAGATATTATGACATTTCTATATCATGCTTTAATGAACACCTTTCCCAACAAAAGAAAAAGAAGTTTAATCAATTAAATAGAATTATGCTCAGCTTAACTAAAGCGTGTTACGGATATGTAATTTAAAGATACATAATAATTTTGAGTTCCGCCTAAAAGGCGACAATGCACTCTTGGTATATTGGCCTCTTGGTCCTGTAGGCGGATTTTACAAAAACACTGAAAATAGTTTCCAAATCAAATTAAATCATACCATATTGGTAATATTATGAATATGAGGTACTAATTTTTTTTTTTATTTTGATAACTAAAATTTAATGAGGGGAAAAAGAAATTTAATATGAATACATATAAAAATGTTTTACGCTACTAAAACTTTTTAATTATTGTGTTATGGAAACTTTTTATTGCGAGTTAAAACGACGTATTCAGTATCAGGCTCAAAGACAAAATAAATGATAGTCCGAATGAAACGTCACAGAGATCGCGTTTAATGAAAAATACCCTCCGGCGCGCGTCACTCCGATTGAACGTTTTAAAAGTGTTTAATTGCATGCGTGTCGAGAGCGGTCGCTGAAATGTTTAATTTATTTTGTTTGCGAGACGCGAACTGTGTCAGTTGCAATACTATTGCTGGCCTATACTTCAATACTTTATTTTGTAGATATGTAGGATACAATAGATTACTATAATTTCAAATTTTCGATTTGATTTTTAAAGTGAAACTTTTATTACATCGTCTCAAACTTTTTCGTCTGCGTGTTGCATGTCGCGTGACGGTCGGCCGCGGAGTAAGGATAAAGTGACATATGATTACCATAAAATATTGGTTACATTTATAAACTGTGAAACTCGTGATGAAGATGGAATTGATAATAGAATGATT
>DWTW01001317.1:0-12923 GCA_018246275.1 Papilio slateri
CAAAAAAAAAACATACAGACGAATTGATAACCTCCTCCTTTTTGAAGTCGGTTAAAAAATGGTTACTTTTTAGAATTAATTGGGATCTTTTATTTATTTTTGTTGAGATTTCGAATCTCAAATCGATGGCATTTATTTATTTATACCTACTTTTCCATCGATTGTAATTTGCGTTCTTATTATGACTGAGAGATACCTCTAATAAGATATTGGACGTTGAATAATTACCTTTATTACTTTCATGAATATTCTTTCATGAATTCTAAATGTAATAAGGAACATTTGATTGCCTTTGTAAATAATCTGTTCACGATGAACAGCGACTGGTCCGATCTGTGTGGAATGGTTAACACTTTGGTCGCCTGTACCAGTATAGGTCTCAGTTTTAGGGGCTCTAATATCACTTACGTAAATTTTGGGTATTGTATTGGACGACAGTAGGTTCGGTTCGGTAGTTCGGTGAATAGTTGATAATGTGCGCTACTCTTTTACGTACACTGTATATCTATATGGTGTTTTTAACGTTTTGAATCAACACTTACATAATTTTAAAATTATGTTTGTTTGGGTAATGGTTTAATTCTTAAATAATATTAAATTTAGTATAAGTGACGACTGGCCATGTAACAACAGATTCTGAATGTGATCTTAGTATGAAATAAATCTTAGTATTTTTTTAATAAAGAATAAAAATGTTGAACTGCACGAAAGTTTAGCAATCTAGTAGAATTTAGTTGGCCTGTGGAATGTGGAGGGATATTAAAAAATAAATCTTGCGTAGGTTGGCACCAACAGCCTAGCTTGCTCTGGGCCGCGGAGTTCAAAGCCAAACGTAATATTCACGCCGGGATTTCGAAAATGATTTGGAATGAAGCGCCCGTTCGTCTTAAATTAAGCTTATACAAAGTTAATTAATATTTACACCCTTTAGAATTTAATATGTTTTCAGAATTTATGACAAGGTGTCTGAGAATTTACAGACAAGAAGTCGTGTTTTAATTTTACGTAAATTCATTAATTTACTTTATGCACTATTTAAAGTGCTTGCTTCGAGTTAAATATGAAATATAAAGTGAACAAAAATTTGATTACGTTTTTTTTTTATTTTTTGTTAATTTAGGCTTTTGAATAAATAGTATTTTGATTATGTGAGCCAGAGTTTTTATATTTTATAGCCTTAGCATAAATCTCTCTCCTAGCATCCACAAATCTTCGCACACAACTCGTCGGCTTCGAACGCACGTATAAATCTTTTTATTATTATAAATGTACCTAACTATTATTTTTTCTTATTTTCATTTCCGCCAGGTACTATGTATTACTTTTGTAACGATAAGTTCTCTTAGTTCTCGCTTAATCATTCCTAATGGTATATATATATATGTGGGTATAATCTTTCCTTATGTATAATTATAATGTGTGTTTCTTTTTCTTCTTGTCTTTGTGATTCTTTTTGTCCAAACTATTTAGGTATAGGTTGAAACACGTGGTTGACTATCTAAAAGTATTCGTTCCTGTGCAGGATTATACATTTTCAAATTTACTGTTATTTACTTAGTTTCTTTTTGCATCAAGGCATAACCACTTTTTTTTCTACATAATCAAACAATATAATAAACACACTATATCTATTATAATGTATTACCTAAGTTTTCTACCAATATATAATCTCATCAAGTAAGATATTAAACCTAAGCCTCCATAACTTTAAATGATTTCATTGAAACCGTCTCGGCCGTCGCTAATCCTCGTATGAATAATAACTTTACTCATTACAAACTTCCTTGCCTTACAGCACGTTTCCTTCGCCGTAAGATTTGTTTGAAACTTCAGTTTTCATTACAAAATAAACGGCAAAGATATATGTGTTCATACCGTGTTATATGGATATTTGATTTCTTGTATTTCTCTCCGCCCGAATAGAAGAATAGCTAATAAAAAATATGAAAAGTTGACGAAAAAAATATATCAAGAAAATACGTTTTCTCATACACTATTCGAATGTGACATTGTGGCGAAGGAGTTTCTCTACATTTTTACTTTTAAATTTAACAGTGGTAAATACAGAGACCGCAACAACAACATCTACTGCACGAATGGGCCGGCTCGACCGGTGAAATACCACGACCTCACAGAAGACAGGCGTGAAGTAGAAGTACACTTCTGCGTTTCGTCTGATGAGTGAGGTGCCGGAGGCCTAATTTCAGTCCTTTTCCCTTTACCATTCTTCCCTCTCACGTTGATAGGATGGGAAAGGGGAAGAGGATTGGACGATTAGGATATGAATGGGAGTAGGAAGTATCCACTTCCAGTCTATCCCCTCTGTCCTTTAAAGGTGGGCAAAGCATCTGCGACTCATTTGCTTGTTGCGAATGCCCATGGGTAGCGGTCACTTAACATCAGGTGACCCGCTTGCTCGTTTGCCACCTAATTCCATAATATTTGACGAGGATTTTTGATTTTTGATCTTAATGTGAATAATTTAATGAATCTAAAATTGAAACTTAATTTCGATGTCATCGATATTAGTTGAATTTTAGATTTATTTCATTATTTTTCTGGCTACGTTTTGTGACGTAGTTTTTAAATGTAACAGGAATATTCTTGAAACGGAAATCATTGTCTACCTTCATACGTACATTAATCATAACTTATACAACGTTAATCCTAAAATATTTAAATTAATTCATTAACATTTTTAGCGTTTAAATTATTTAGGATTTGCAATGGCTATCTAGATTACACTGTACAGATTCTTATCACTCCTGATACCTTGGTAGATTTTATAAAATTATAATTTGAAAAAAAAAATTCGGGACGGTACAATGGGCCTGCCCATGACAATATCGTGCTTACCCACATTTGAAATATAAAATCCTGGAGCCACGTTGCACTTTACAACCAAATATGATGATCTACGTGGCCAGTAGTAGTGGCGGTATCTAGCCAGACAGATCCACGATGGTATGGATTGTATGACATGACATGGTATGCCACGATGGTATGGATTGTATGGATGACAATGATTGTATAATACATTAGAAGACTTCATCAAGATAGGACTTAGCTGCGTTCTTGATGTTTCTTAGATCTTCTTCATAGATATAAGCTATCTGACCAGTCTTCACTTGAATAATTATCAACAGTACTGAGGATGCCGTGGTCAAAGGAGCTTAAGGCTCACGATGAGTTCACTGTTATACCGCAACAGTGGTAGAGCCCGCAATGACAACATCTGTTGCTCGAATGGGTCGGCTCGACCGGTGAAATACTACCTCACAGAAAACAAGCGTAAAGTAGAAGTATTTCTGCGTTTCGTCTGATAAGTGAGGTGCTCCGGCACTTCGCTCATCAGACGAAACACAGAAATAAGAGGAGAAAGAAGAGGCCTGTTCTGTCCCATAATTATCCTTTTCTAATAAAGCAAGGATTGGAAGGGGAAGAGGATGAATAGAGGAAATATATTTTTTTCTGTATATCACCTCCTCTGTCCATTAAAGGTAGGCAACGAATCTGCAACACATTAGCTTGTTGCAGATGCATATGGGTAGCGTTTACGATGACTGAGACATTAGAAGCGCTCACTTGCTTTTCCGGCCCTCATGGCCTCTCAATGGTGATGCCAGTGACTTTTGCCCACTGTTGATGAAAAATAATAATTAATTCACAAACAAAAATTCCTTATGCAATATAAATAGTTACAGCTCTTTAAATTTCAAAACGCCTACTATTCAAAATTAAATCATTTTTTCATTTAATTAAAAAAACATATATTCTCATTAAAAATATTTTCTTTACTTAAGTATATGAATTTTTAGTAACCTATTTGTACCTACATTGAACTAAATTGAAAATCTACCCATTCCATGCAGTTCAATTAATTCCAATTATTTCATAAGGACGTACGGTTACTCTTTTATTTATTTTATTTAAGAATTTAACCTCACGGTATTTTCAGAGAATCCATTAATTTACCTTATGTATATGTGAATGCGCATTCGACGTACGCCTTGTATGCAGTTTAATACTACGTGTATAAAAATAAAATGCTAATTTCTCAAGAACGTCGTAAAATTTTAATCAAATGAATTTCCGTGTTGGGTATTTTGATTATAAGCTTACAGCTAATTTTTGAAATAGTTTTATATTAAATGATTAATCCTAATTCAATATCTACATTGCCATACCAAGCGTATGTTATTAATGAAACGATTAGTCCTAACTATGTAATACAACTATCGGCCCGCCCTGGCTTCGCACGGTATCTAACAAAAATTCATACGGATCCCTAACATTTTTGAAAATATTCTATCGCCTATGTTCACCAGGCATAATGTAGGATTCTAATGGTGAAAGAATTTTTCGAATCGGTCCATTAACTTCAGAGCCTATTCATTTCAAACAAACAATCAAATCTCTCTCTCTTAATAATATTAGTTTAGATAAATGCGAACATGAGTTTGTTTGTTTGTTTGATACATGTTCACGCGTTAACTGCTCAACCGACCATCATGAAATTTTGCACACACATTGTCAGGGGTACAGAAAAGAATAGGGTACCTTTTGTCCCGATAAAATTACCCGAGGGATAGATAAATATATATCGGTCGCCAAGGTAATGTAAGACATGACAATAACAACTTTTTTGCCGTTTGTTACTGTAATGTCATACGTTACCATGGAAACCGATAACAACTTTTTGATATTCATTTTATAATTGCCAAACAAATATGCTCGAAATCAAGTCTCAAAAATTTTCAGCGAGGAAAATAAGAAACGCGCGTGTGAAGCCGCGGGCAAAATATTGTAAATTCATAAATAAATGCGCTATTCACCAAAAGTAAGGAAATCATGGAGGGTGCACTATCTTTGCGTGCATGCATTATATATTCGTGGAGAAGTAGTAAGCGCATTACTGAATCAATGTCCCCAAGGCCACAAGTACTGCCGCTGCTATTTTGCATAACAAAGTCGTGGGAGGTACCTTATTGTTAGGGGTCAAACTTGTCATCGGGTAAGCGTTCAGTATGTCTCATCGTTTACTTCGTATAAAATTACGAGTCTAGCTTGTAAACTGTACTATGATAAATTTCATATTTCATCAATCGCCATATTAAAGGGTTGATAGAAATTAAAGATTTCTATTTTACATGATTCTAACAATAACTCTTTCGCTCACTTTACAGCCATAAGTCATGTATTTTCGCTCAGTTCCGAATACCCTTCTTTATTGGGATGCCCATTAGGAATCCTACTAGAATGTTCATTAGGACGCCCACTAGGATGCCCACTCGGACGCCCACTAGGACGCTTACTAGGATGCCCACTAGGATGCCCATTAGGTTGCCCACTAGGATGTCTACTAAGATGCCTACTGGGATGCCCACTAGGATGTCTACTAAACACACAAACGTAGCAAATTGTGATCCTTATATTAACGCAAAAATTTAATATCACTCAAAACTGATTTCGCAGTTTCTGTATTTTTGCAATCAAAAGTATGTGTTAAGTCGATATTCATATACTTTTAATTTAAGACAAGAGACTTAATATATGGACTGGACTATGCATTGGACCAATAAAGTTTTCACATTAAATGTGTTTTCGTTGAAAATAACCTATACATTTTAGTCACCTCAACAATATATTAGATGTTTTGTATAAAAATAAAATTATGTTCATTCACACCAATGTACATTGTTCTTACAATGTACATTGTTGTTACAATGTACACAGCAACAAAAAAGGAATTATGAAACATAAAACAATATCCCTAAAAATAAAACAATATTTAATTTTTTATTACATTTTATTAAATAGTTTTAACGTCCAAATACTTTTTAATAATAATAGAAATAATTTTATTTATTCTACTTGAACATGCGTGACACATGTTACTGGGCCTACGCCCGATGAAATATCTCACTTACGTGTACACATTCTGATCTCTAGCAGAGATCCTCCGACCTTGACACTGGCATCACTCAAACCGGGCACCTATATAAGACGGGTCCCGCACCACGACTACCATTCATCGATCGATATCTGAACAGTTAACAACATGAAATTGGTACGTCTATTTCTAAAGTGAACTAGTTCCATAGAACTTTTGTTTGGTACATCACGATTTTGTTTAAAAATTATTTATTTCATAATACGGTTTTATCATTGCGCAGTTTTGATTTGTGCGCATTACTTAAACAACTTGGTAAAATTAGGTCACATATTTTTTTTGTAATTTATAATTCATTAACCGATATTAATTTCCGGTTTTAGACCATTGATTTAGGAGGTGTGGTTTTCGTTCAATCGCTCCATTATTCAAATCCCAGACAGCGTGTGTAGTTTCCCCTTTTCGGTTACTTTAATTTCCTATACTAAAACCTCTAACTTGTGCCTGTCATCTTAGTGTCATCTTATTTAGGTTAAGGTCGCTTGTAGTTTGTGTCTAAAACCTAGCGAGCTTAAGAAGTCGACACACTACGACTTCAATTATTTTCTTTCTCTATTAGGATTAATGAATGCAAGTAATTCTATGGTAAAAAAAATATTAGAAAATAAGAAAGAAAAGACCAAGATCTATTATATTCCACTACAACATTAAATAAATGCATTACAGATCATCTTCGCTGCCTTCGTTTGCGCGGCCAGTGCGCTGCCGCAGTTCGTACCTCAGTATCAATACTACCAGGACCAGAGGCCCAGGGCCGCGCTGGAGAGAAACGCCGCCATCCTGAGGTCTGATTCCGAAGTCAACGAACAGGGCTACCGGTTCGCTTATGAGACTGAAAATGGTACGTACAGAATCATTTCTTTTACTTATTGACTGACTGTCTAAGCACAGGTACCATCTGGATCTGATTTGACTGTCTAAATTTCGTTTTCTAACTAGCTTGTGTAATTGTATTTTAAAAATGAGCATTTTTTGTAAAATTATATTTACTAGGTATAATATTGTCTCTTGAACGAGAAAATTGTATATCGTCACTTAACATTTCAGGTGACCGAAAAAAACTGCAACAATTTTACGTAGACTAACTTATAATAGCATTGTATTTTTTAGTCACTTTACTGGTTTCTTTTAAATGTATTTGTTTCTGATAAGGTAAAACAATGCGTCTACTGATTTATAGCAAATGACATCAAAATCTCAATGCCGCCAAAAAACAACTTACTTAGTGTTAGGACTTAAGAGACGATAAATGTAATTGCTCTCAAGTGAAAACCTTCATATATAGGCTTTCAGTTGGAGCACCGACACATCGACATGAGCAATAAAGCTGTATTTTTGCGTATATAATTTCAAACAACAGATAAATGCCTTCGCAATGCAATCGGAATAATTCTAATTAACTAATCACGCCTACTAATAATTTCAATATAGCTTAAAATAAGCTATATGCAAATTATTTTTCACATAAGGAGCTTAAAATTAATATCTCTAGACGAATGTAATAACTCAAGGTGAATTAATTTCCTCAGTCAGAAGATCGTATCGCAAAAACGATCGACGTACTTTAAACTTGATAATAAATTTAAATTTTATCTCTAATCTGGTTTTATATTATAATATAAGACACACCTCTATGAACAAACTACAGTCATAGGCCAAACTATCGGTAGATTAAAAACTAGTTACCTATGTAACTGTAACATAGGTCCTAGGTTTGAATCCTAACCCTTTTTTTTAACAAAACAATCACATATTTTTATTGTCAGGTATATTCTTCAGTCAGTTACCGGTGTACAGCGACAGGCTTAGTGACTGTCATGTTGGTTAATTCTAAGTTCTGTCAGAATTTGTTATGAGTTCTTTAAGTATATAAATTATTGTTGATTTTTTTCTCCCTGCCGTTTTCCCACTTTTTGTTGGGTCGGCACAGTACGCCCGTAGTCCATACTGTAATAGGTTTTGGTTATAGTTTACGGCCGGCCGCCTGCCTAACGCCAACCCTCCTCGGGCATATATATGATATATTAGTAGATTATCGAAAAAAAATTATTATTATTATTTTAACCATGTCCAATCAAGTTTCAATCTTGGTTGGACATGGTTTACAACAATAGTCGAATGTCGGGTTCGAAACCACGACCATGTTATGCATGTTTCGCGGTCTGTACCTTAACCATTGGGCTATAGGCGCTAAATTATTGATGATTCAATATTACGTATTACACTTTGATTGTGATTATGTTCCTAAGAAGTATCAACAGTAGTTACTGTGCAATTTAACAAAATATCATAAATATACTTTGCAATTTCTGAAAAAAAAATCGGACCCAAAATAAAATCGTTAAAATAGTATTATGTTAGTAATTTTATTTTTTGTATTTCGCGAGAGGATCTTCAATTACTTCCTTATTCGTATTCAACCGGTGTGGGACCACTGCGTCATGTTCGTTGTTCTTTAATATGGATAATAAATTTGAATTTTAAGCGTTATATTCATAATGAGTGTCATATATCAATTTTTTAAATTGTATTGTTAATTTAAAATTAGCTTATGCGGAAAATAAATTTGTTTTTAATGGCGTTGATTATTCTAAGGAAACATTGTTATTCCTTGTTATCGCAATTTAAGTGTCAATGATAACTTAGTGGCTTAGGTACGTACTTATGTGGTAGAAGTAAGTTTCCTAGCCTGTTTGTATCCATAAGTTTAAATTTTATGGACTCCTATAAAAGATCTCACACCAAAGGAGTACGATTTATGTTAGGAATTAAATGCAGAACTCGAAGCGTGATAGATAAGTATTTTGATTCACAAAATAGTTTACTAAGAGAAAAAGTATAAACCAATGTTTAATTGATTACTTGTGCGCTGCCCCGACTGTGCACAGAGTATATGCTAACATTTTTTTATCTGTCGTGACTTCACAACGACCTATTGCGTCTTCTCAACTATCATAGGCATATTTAAAACAATTTAAACAAATCCCTAATAAGTTATATATCTAAAACATCCTCATAAATCACTTCGGTTACCGATGAAAACTGTTTAAAAATAGTTTTTGACTTTATATTGTTCAGAAAGACAGACGCATCAGAGGACTTTGTTTTACAATATATAGTGATAAAAAGTTATTAGTCTCGCGTAAGTTTCTTCCATTATTCTGTATCCCTTGCGTCCTATCGCTTATAAATTGGTCTTCACTCTTTCGTGTGATTAATATTTAAAATAATTTCCAGGAATCCAAGCCGAAGAAGCAGGTCGTGAAGCGGACGGTATCCAAGCTCAGGGCGCGTATGCGTACATCGGTGATGACGGACAGACTTATAATGTGAGGTACACCGCAGATGCCAATGGGTTCCAGGCCCAGGGCGCGCATATCCCCACTCCGCCACCGATCCCGGAAGCTATCGTCAGGTCGCTCCAGGAGAACGCCAGGGATGAAGCTAATGGCATCTTTGATGATGGTACGTTTACTACAAATTTTATAAATCGCTATCTGAATGGTAGAAGCTTTAGCCAAGTTTATTTAGTTCCTGTTTTTGGGCGAAACATTTAATAAAATGACCAATTCCCTGAAAAGTCTTTCATCCAATGATCAATATATTCTGTTCAATCTATTCCTAAAATATATATAAGCCTCAATATATGGGAAATTAAAAAAAATACGATTTTTTTTGTGATACTAAAATAATGCTCTTCTGAGACCAATCATTAAAGATATTATCACCATTTTTTCGGCTTAGAATAATAGACCGATTAAAATTTGCCGCTTTTCTTAATATTAGCAAATCCATAACTTTCATAGAATACACATTTAGTTATCTGATAAAAGCCTGTCAGTCTCATTTTCCCACATCTTTTCTATCTTTGTATGACATTTTCGATAGCAAAAAGGAAACAAACTTAAAAAGTTCATATTTTTATTACAGGCAGCTACCACGAGGGCAAATACACAGACACGGGAGTGATCGCCGCTCGCAACCCCTTCAACTACCCCTACAGACAGGTCACCGGCGCCCCCTATAGGACCTACCAGTAATGTTGTCGAACAACTTTCATCACGTGCCATCGATGTTAATTTAAGTGCGAATAGTCTTCCGTTTACGTAATAAATGGATTTTTTTACTCTTATATTTTTGTTGTTTAAATTGTTGTACCTTAATTTATATAAGTAACATATGCTCATATTCGTCACGATTACACAAACCTTCAGATACGTGCTACTGGAGACATATAAGTCTCTCAAAGATAAGGTTTAGCTGCAACTGTGTTTTGAATTGGATGCATTAGAAAAGTTAACCATGACTTAATGATTTCTCATATTTAAGCGAATAAATTTCGAGCACTCGTGGTCACGGGGGACTGAGGTGTCTGTCGTCCCAGCAATTTTGACATTGCCACTTCAAACAACATAGTCCACAGGACGGGAATAAAAACATAAAATAAATGCAGTAAAATCCATAAATAACTTTAATTTCGACATGACCTCATGTTTTTAGATCCAGTATTCCACTACTGTCGTAAACCACGTCTTACCACAAGCTTAAGCCTACATCGAAAGAATACTTAATTTTTTGTTTACTAAAATTATTAACGAGTTACGGCAATCACGAGTTACTTTATCGTTGTTAAAAATGTTATCATCTGTAAATATAGTCTTGACAATATTGACAAAACTCTCATCGCCTATTAAGTTATTCGAGGCGGTTCCGCATTTTTAATGTTATTTACTTCTTAATATTCTATTGGAGAGATGTAACCCTTGAAGTAGACGTCAAAGTCAATTCTATCTCTAGTCCTTGAACAGAGCTGCGAATACAGTGAGAAAGAATGAATACTCAACATATGGAATATCTCCTTTTCTTCTTGAACAATGTTCAACCAAGTTGCAAACTTGGTTGAACATTGTTCACGACAATAGTCGAAGGGCGGGATTTGAACTCACGGCCATACTGTGCTTGTTTCGCGGCCTTAATCATTAGGCTATTGGCACTTACAGACATGAATAAATACCTATTCTAATATAGTAAAGCTGAAGAGTTTATTTGAACGTGCTACCCTCGGAAACTACAAATAGAATTTGAAAAATTATTTTTAAATTTGATAGTCCAATTATTAAGGAAGTCCACTAGGAGCCCAGCAGAAAGAAAAATAACGCCAAGTGCCAAGCAATACGCGGGCGAGCGATGTGTACCGTGGGGCAATACTAATGTTGTAATAAACCCCAAATGCAATAATTCTTACATCTATAACGCTTCTTTGTTATGCTACAATTTTGCGTGGGAAATTTTTAAGCAACTCCTGTTTTACAGAATATTTTGTGTTCTCTATTAAGATTCTGTCGGTTCGGAATACTCGACTGTAATTATTGCTAACGTACGGAACAATATTTACAGAGTAGCTTGTCTATAGACCATACGAATTATTTATTTAACAATATTTTTAATTTAGTCTGGTTTTTATTGTCATCAATTTCTCGAATAATACAACCATGAAACTGTTTTTAATAACTTCTGGTACCCGGAAAGACCTATAACTTGCAGGGGTTGTTGGCTTATGTGTACCTCAGTTCAGTTACCACATGAACGGCAGTACCTATTTGTGAATAATTAAACCGGACATTATTCTCTTGGGCAGTAAGAGCTACTTTCTCCAACTTTTACCGCTATAAACAATTAATTTGCTTAGAAATTAGTTATATTTTTTTAACAAAGTTTATTACGTGCATCTCTTAAGAGATAAATGTTGAATACTTGTGTACACTGCTGCAGAGAAGTGTAAAGAAAAGAGAGTTTTGTGATATTATATAATGTAGAATTAAGTTCAATAATGAACTTTTGAAGGTTTGAATTGTAATGATAAGCATACCTTTTAACTTAGTATACAGAATTTATACAGAAATCTTATTAATATTATAAATGCGACAGTTTGTATGGCTGGATGTTTGTTACTAAATCAAGCCACAACTTCTCAACAGTTCAGGATCAAATTTGGCACAGTAATAGATTATAGTTGGGAATTAGGACAAAGGCTACTATTTATTCCGCCTAGAATTGTAGCGCCCAAATTTATTTTATGGACATCGCCCACATTGATCCAAGTTTAATCAGGCCCACAGTTCTTTCACATACATATCAAATTTCCACGCGAACGAAGTTACAGTTAGTCATCATATTAGTTATGTCGCAAATACAAAATTGGGACAGCCAAGTCACCTCCTGTCATTAGTAATTTCCAAACAGATACAACTGATTGGAACGCATCTGCAGCTTCTCTTTCTGTCTCTTTCTCTCTTAGTAACCTAACAGCATGTGATCTTTTGTACTTTTGTCTTTTATCATTTCAAAATCCGTATAAATTCCAAATTCAATTTTCCTATAAATATTTTATTCCATCCAGAGGTCAGAAGTTCAATGAATAAAATGTTAGTTCTGTTCCAATGTACTCTATACAAATACAAGGCTTTAATTATCCATTGTTTTTCATTTTAACACAAGATTAGTCATTGTTTGGATATCGCCAGACACAATGAACACCCACGGATTAAACGTTCTGTTGCCGGTTACCTAATTACGCCGATACAATACCCCCCTACTCTGAAATAATTATGTGTATTAATTACGCAGATGATTCTCACATACGATAAGGAAATCGGATATTAATTAATAATTTGGACGTTTTCTCTTTTATTATTGACTTAAAAATTCTGATAACTCGGATTCGTTTGGCTTCTCACGCATTCGTTGCTTATGCGCTTGCTCGCTGATTTTTTTTAATAAACAATAAATTTGGTTTCGCGTATGTAACTTGGAATTATATGTGTAATTTGTTATTTTTTTTAGTATAAAAACTTAATCATATATGTATATATATTTTTATGCGTTTTCCATTTTCCATCCAGCAAGCGATTAACCCGATGATAAGTGATCGCTATCTGAAAAAAAAAAATTATTATCATCAGTCCTTTAT
>DWTW01001318.1:0-12921 GCA_018246275.1 Papilio slateri
CGTGTAAACAATACAATTTTTAATATAATTTTTGCCGCTGTGGCGTTAATACGTAAGTACCGTTTAATTTTATAATTCGTAATTATAAACTACCCAGTTTCTATTAAAAGTACAACAAAGAAAAAGTGCTAGTAATATACGAGTCCGTGTTCTTTCTGCATTGAAATAATTCTTTTAGAATTTTTATTTCCATGGAGGAGCTATTGCCATGGATGGTGAACATAACGACGCGGTGGAGGTCGTAAAGTAGTACAATATGTTTTATGTATGCACGGACTTTCCGGAGTACGGCATCCTCGGCAAAACACAGCGGAGAATCAAATTAGAGTAAAAATAAAGGTGGTAACATCCTTATAAAATAAGGTAGACTTTAGTATTACGACCTCTGTTTATAAAAATCGTCTGTGGGTCGAATGAGTTCTAAATTTGTAAAAGCAATTATTCCAGAATTAGAACAAAGATAAGATACAGAGGTGCCCACTGGATAAAGGCGACAAGAGATCTTTGTGGCGATTAATAGGAGATACCTGCTTCCAGCAGCGCACTATGTTGGCTGCAACGAATCCTTATGATTTATAAAATGCCCAAAAAACAGTTAAGAAAAACGGTTAATATATACGATGGAATGGTAGAGTGCTAAATATCGAATCAGTGTTGAATGTGTGATATATACGTTTTTATATATTTGTGCTGTTTAGGGATTTTGCACACGACGTTATTTGTGCGCGCTAAAGACGCGCGTTGTACGCAATTAGGGCGCCCAGCGAACTCAGGACCGTGGACGCGTTGTGACCTTTGCACATGATCCTCGCGCTTGTATTGCTACAAACGCGCAAGTAACGCTTTATGAACGCGCCGCCGGCAGCCGTATGCGCACTGGTAATACGCGTTGATAACGCGAAGAGGACGTGCTCATCAAAAACTCACACATAAAACTGCCATGTGCAATGTCCCTTAGACTAATTACAATAGGGTTAGAAGTACCCAAATCTAGAGCTGAAATTGAGGAAGGGTCGTATCAACTGGTACGTTTAACTTTGACTATTAAATGAGGCAACTTTTTCAGATTAATGTTGTTAACTTAACTGGACACTAAAATTGGTTGGTTTAAATAAACTAATATCAAAACAGGGTTCAAACAACTTAAATTATTATACCCTTTGACAATCTACTATGGTACAATCATGGTATAAAACATTAAATTTATGAGTGATAAATTGATAAACAATCCGTTTCAATGTGGGTTTAAATTTATGTACATTTCACTATATATCAGTACTACATGATGCGAACAGTAAAGACGACAGCTGAAATAAGTTATATAGAAAACAAGTAAGTTATAAATATTTTGTAACTAATTAAACGTACGTATAATATATAAAAAAGTAAGTATTTGCAAGAAACTAGTGTCGCGTGATTTCAAAGTTTGCTTCATAGCCCTAATGAAACTTTCCGTTGTACGTGACACGAAGACATTGTGTGCACAACACTTGACCTTATTGGATATTTTTCAATGTAATTTTATTTATTAAAAAATAATAGAAAAATGGATTGTTTTTTTTTTGCTTTAAAAGTTGAATATACAGAGATTATTAGCTGGATAAATGTGGTTATTTTGAAGTGAAGTTTTAGTTTTTTGATATTAATGTATTGAGTTTTACACTTTATCGATGCAGTAAAAAAAATTAAACCTATTACAATGTTATAAAGATTAAATCAAAAATAAATTGGTGTTTCTATGACAGCTACGACTACTTTTACTACCAACTATTACTACTATTATACTTCAAGACTACATTTTAAACATTTTTTGAAGTTGGGCCATCTTGACCGAAGAAGTAACACGAGTTTACAGAATACCGGCGTGTTATAGAAGCCTTCAGTAATATCGTATAAATAATACCGTTTTGTGTGTGACCTATCTTAGTTTCCTGACCTCTGTAATTTCTTCTTCCTTAAGTACCGCTCCACTGAATAAAAGCTGAGTAACGCACCTGCAACTATTCTTCTTTCTGCTTCCATAAAAGGCCTAATCATAGTTATTTTCCTTTCTAATAAGGAAAGAGAAGAGGATTTCACTGAGGAAGGGATGAACAGGGAAAGGTAGTAGGTATCCTTTTTTTATGCCCTTCTCTGTCCATTAAAAGGTAGGCAACACAACTACAACTCATTAGCTGATGCCTATGGGTAGTGTTCACTTGATGACGGGCGAACCGCTTGCTCGTTACCTTCCTTCTAATAAAAAGATTAAAAAATACAATAACATCGTTCCAAATAACGCTCATATAAAATATATAATAAATTGGAATGAATTTCTCGCTCGCACTACTTTTATATTACTTTAACTGAGCTGCACTTTACAATATTAAAATTGTTGTTTGTGTTGGCTGCAATACAAATATAGATTATATTGAATATTTGATTAAAAAAAATAATGACAGCTTTTTATATGAATCATATGTTTAGTGTTTATTCTACCCAAACAATGAGAGATATAAACAGAAATCATTATTCCTTTTTAATTTGTTGAATATAATAAGTGATAGGTCCTCATACCCTAAACAAAACTATTAAAATGTGTAAGGAAAATCTGCCACTTACACAAACAAACATTTACCATTTGTTTACTGTGTGTTATAATTTATTTTAAATTTAAAAATATTTTTAATGAATAATAATTTATTAATCAACTGCGAATAAAAGTCGTGTAATTTTTTAATATATGTGAAAATCAATAAATCTTATTTATTTATTTAAATTAGATGTTGGACATTGGTACGGATAAGGATGTATCACAATTTCAATTTTTTTTATGGGAGAAGATGGCAAACGAGCAAGCGGTTCACGTGATGTTAAGTGTCCGCTACCCATAAGCATCCGCAACAAGCAAATAAGTTGCGGATGCGTTGCCTACCTTTAATGGACAGGAAAAAGGATATTTTTGTCCTATCCATCCCCATCCCGTCCAATCCTTTTCCCCTTCCCATCTTATCCTTATTAGGAAAGGATGGGAAAGGAAAAAGGAATAAAATGGGGCCTCCAGTCAGACTCCAGTCCTCACTCATAAGACGAAACACAAAATACTTCTACATCACGCCTGTCTTCTGCGAGGTCGTGGTATTTCACCGATCGAGTCGGACCATTCGTGCAAAAAGTGTTGTTGCTGGCTCTGCCACTATAAGTTTGTGAAGATAAGACTAACCCTTACTAACAAGTTATGGTCATCTCGTCGTCTGTGTGGTTTATCATAACAGTGTATTTTACTCACAAATACTTCGAGCAAGAAAACACACATCACTAAACAAGTGTAATATCGTAATTTCTTCAATTATTTAAATATCTATATTAAATTAATCTTCTAAAGACTTTCTTTTCTATTCCTAGCTTTTCTAGTCTATAAGGGACTGCTATTTCTTGGTCTTCTCGTTGTATCAATCGCTTCCTTTATATGCCTTGTATGATGACTTGATGTATACAAATCCTTGATCATTTTTTTCTTTATTCTATTGTTGTTCAAGCTCTTCGATCCTAACGCCATCTATCGGAAACAAATAGTCATTTTTACTGTGAGTGAGAGTATGAGTTTGGGTGGATTACGTTCATTGCAATATTACTTTAAGTTTGCATCTTACTTGAAGGACACACCCATCAATAATTTGATATATTCAGTTGTTTTTTTTTGTTGATATCCACAATAAATTAATCGGCATATTATTTTCTTTTATTCAAAAGTCACTAATTATCAAAATCCATACAGTAGTTTTTGAGTGATGTACGGACAAAAGAAACTTTTATCATTTATATACTCGTAAAATCGATAATTTGTGTGTATTATGTCTTATCAATATATTATTAGTCTTTTATTGTGGCGTTTAGGCGCATCAATGATTCAACATGCATTAATTATGCGTATGCATTATATTTAATTGTGGTTGAAAGATTTACGAGCTCACTCTGTTACACTCGCTTGATATATTCGATAGGATTAAATAACAACGTATTTACGTGCGTACGCCCCCGGCGTTATTACACTCACGCTCGTTTCCTAGAGGGAGTAGATAGATTTATTTTTTATTTTTGTTTTTCTCAACTAATATTATAAAGAGAAAAGATTTGATTATTTGTTTGAATTGAATGGGCTCTAAAACTACTGGACCGTTAAGAAAAATTCTTTCACAATTTAGAATCCTACATTATCCCCGATGAACATAGGTCGTAGAATATTTTCAAAAACCTTAGGGATCCATATGAAAACTTCGATAATGTAACCCAAAGTATGAAAAAAATCGTTATATCGCGTAGGCTGCGGAAATAATTGGCAAAGTGATGCACTACAATTTTATAGAGGACGTCAATATCTACAGAAAAAACCGGGATACCGAATTACGAAGCCGGGGCGGGCCGCTAGTAATCAATAAACCAGTGTTTGACTACAATCTCACTTGATGTTAGATGAAAGATGGTATACAGTCAGCACTTGGTACATGCTAATGTAGTTAATTTTAAAAACCAAACCCTACAGACCCCTTTGGCACTCGGGGAAAGATTACGAATCGAATGACCTTGCAAAAATATACGTCAAGTCGTTTAGGCTATCGGTCATAATGAAACGAACATATACACATACATCTGGAAAAGGAAAGTAATTTTTAATATCAACATAACATAAAAAAGAGGGGAAAAAACGTATTAAAAAAGAATGAATATAAAAAACATGTACTTATACACTAGCGGCCCGCCCCGGCTTCTCACGGGTAATTAGCAAAAATTAAAAAAAAAATTATAAATTATATCGCCTGTGTTCATCAGGGATAATGTAGTATTCTAATGGTGAATGAATATTTCAAATCGGTCCAGTAGTTTCAACGCCTATTCATTTCAAACAAACAATCAAATCTTTCCTCTTTATAATATTAGTATAGATATAAATTATTGTTCTACATCAATATATACCATGTTATCAACAATTATCTACCAGTAACCAAGGTTACGGCTTCAAAAAAGGCAGCAGGTACCGGCAGGGCACCCTCCTCGGGGGTATAAAAAAATCAACAGAACTAAATTAATAGACGTATAAACGAATAGACCTAGACCACGAAAAATATGAAATATAATGAATGAATTTCAATAACGACTCTTGCAAAGTCTTCGGACGGTGATCTCATATATAAATACATCTACCTACTCTTACTCCCTTTCTCTTCTTAAATCTCTTATAAAGATAAAGTTATGTTTAATTTTGTCGTTTATTTTATTTAGTAGAAAATAAAAACAACGAGAAAAGAAGTTATCAATTGTTAGAAAAATAAATATTTCTATTTTAAAGCTTCACCTGGAGTTTTCCTTGAAGAGGAATTGTAGAAATCAATGCGCTTTTCCGATTGCACGATCGACGCTACGTGGGAAACTTTATAGCTTCTATGATTTATCTGTTGAAGGAACAGAAGCGACACAATTGTTTCATTTATTCAAAAAAATTGTTGAATTAAATAAATGGCCCTGTTAGACGAACGAATGAATTTATCAATTCACTTAATAAAACCTTGAAAAGGAAATATCTTTTCCTATTTCCTAAGTCCTCTTCCCTATCCCATTCTTTCCTGATAAAGATAGGATGGGAAGGGGAAGAGGGTTGGACAGGGAGGGTATGAATAGGAGAAGGAAATATCCTTTTTCTTGTCTATCCTTTCTGTTCATTAAAGGTAGGCAATGCATCTGCAACTTCTTAGCTTGCTGCAGATGTCTGGGTAACGATGACTTAATATCAGGTAAATCGTTTGCTCTTTTGCCATCTTCTTCTATAAAAAAGTCCCGTCGTCATGTTTGTCAACACAATAAGCCCAGAAACTACTGATCGGTTTATACGGTTTTTGACAATAAAGCGAGTGATTCACGTGTAATGTTTAGGCCGGGGCGGATCGCTAGTATCTCATATATGTGATCTGTCACTAAACCACATTATTAAGATGGAATTAAAAGACATTGCGCTCTCTGAAGTACTGCTGGAATTTCTTCATTAAAGACAAAGCTTCGTTTTATAACTCCCGTCTCGCATCGTTTGTACGTTACAAAAAGAGGTGATATTTTTCTTCAATTTTCCTTTATTTTTATAGCGTATATGTGATAGCGATGTGAGTGATTAAGACTCTGGAGATCTTGAGTTGTCATGTTACATTACAAGACAAACTAATCCACTAGAAAAACTATTTATTTATGAATGAACATCAGTATTTAGTGCTCGTTCTTGCTGAATTTTCTGCCACGCGCAGCCGCGTTCCGGAACGTTCTGTCCTCGGCGGTATTTCCAAACCAGAACGACTTAGGGTCCTTCAAGAAGCAAGCATACCTCTTTATTAAAGGCCGGCAACGCATCAGCAGTTCCTCTGGTTGCAGATGTCCATGGGCGACGATGATGACATTGTTGTTCACGCTGCTCGCTTGCCCCCTTCTTTTATAAAATAAAAAAATACTCAAGGCAATGTAAATGATCATCATTCTTACGCCAAATTCATAATACATTTCAATAGCGCGTTTTAAAATACTTATACTGCCATCTAGTTTGTTTGGTTGGTATTAATTTTCCTCTAATACTCGTATGATATTGAGGTGTTATACTAGCTATTTCCTAATTCTGATTCAACGACTCAAAAACCTTATAAAATCAAATGATAATACCATCAAAAAGTAATTTTAAAAAATATTTTTTGACCACAAATCCCATTCCCGAAGCTCCATCGAAGTAATTAAAACAACATGCCGACGAAAAAAAGTTACAACTTTTTCAGTATGTGTGATGCAGAACAATAGTTAGTTTTCAGGAACATACCCTAACGTGTAGCGCTGGAGTGTGTAAAAAATACACACAATACGTGGCGCGATTTCATCGCTTGTTTGCACTCAGTTAAACTTAACCGGACGAAAAAGGGTCGCGCGTTGCAAAAGCTCGTTGGAAATAATTCCGTTATATTTAAGGTTTTACTGTATTTGATTGAGTGGAGTATTTTTTATATTAATAAAGGAGCAAACGAGCAGCGGGCTTTATATATGTGATCACCGACGCCCATGAACATATACAACACTGAAGGGACTGCAGATGCGTTGCCGGCCTTTAAGGAGGGAGTACGCTCTTTTCTTTACTTTATTTTTTCCTGGCGGACCCACGAGGAAGATAATTTTTTTAACATGATCCGTTTCATTGCGATCTCTTGTAGCCTTCTTCCTGTTGTATTAGATTCGTATCTTTCCCTGGAGTGACATAATATTTATGATTATGTGATGAACGATAAAAATCCTACAGTCAGTAGGGTTTTTAGGTTTTTTTAAAATTAACTATTACTTGTTATTCTTTCTACTATGGAATACATACTGCATATGTAATTGTTGGACTATGAATCCAAACTCACATATTCACCTAGAATATTTTTTACAGTCGTACCAAGAAAAAAGAAAACAAGACGTACAAAAAATACGAATGGCATTTTTTCATATATCAAATCGAAGGGGTCAGTACTCGCAGATATTCTTATATTACTAATACTAGGAAATATTAGCTCACTAACTTCGCCTAATATAAATATAATTACAACAGTAATGATTAATTTAGAAAAACCATAAAACCCGACTGACTGGTCCCAAACCACACTCCGGAGAACTCACCGGATTGTGGACAAGGTCCAGTCAGTCATACTTATTCTTTTTACAGTTTTTACTTTTCCTGCTTTCAAGCGACGAGCCACGTAATTGGCTAACTAAACCAACAAGTAAATTCACAAAATCTATACCTCGGGTTTTGAAATAGTTAAGAGTAATATCAAGCTAAATAAATTATATTCAGTATAAGTTCACGATTAAAACTTATTTAACTACATCAAAATACAAAAACCAGCTAGAAGTGCCAATACCCTAATGGTTAAGAATGCTGACCGCGAAACATGCACAACATGGTCGTGGATTCGAATCCGTCATTTGACTATTGTCGTGAAACATGTCCAACCAAGTTTAAAACTTGTTCGGACATGTATAAAAGAAAGGTGCTTCAATGAAGGGAATCTACCGTATAACTCATCCATCGATGAATACAGCTAATAAGTTACCGCAACATAAGTTATTTCTAAGTCGGGACTAAGTTTATCGGGTCAGCTAGTAAATACGTGAAATAAAACAAAACAAAAAACTAGCAGCACATGTAATCTTGTTTATCCTTTGTAGTGAAAGAAACAAATGAGCTGCATACTCGTGAACTTCAAGTTCCTTACTTTTAGCCAATTGGCCGGGAACTGAAGTACACTTACAGCGAGTTGGGAGTTTATTGATCTAAGTTTCCTTATTACGTGAAGGATAAAAGTTAAGGAAACAACTGTGAAAAGGGAAATATTAATCTTGGAAATAAGAACAAAAATCATCTAAGTTTTGAATATATATAAAAAAATCCAACATTTTTAAAATAACAAAGATTGGTTTATGATCAATTTGAATTATCTATACTAATATAGAAATCTGCAGTCTGTCTGTAATTTAAGTTATATTTAATAGATTAATAAATATTCATTTTATATCTCACTGACATTAATTCTACCATATTAAATATTTAGTCTATCTGTCTGTCTATGCGTCACGATTTTACTTTAGAACGGCTTACCGTTATGTTGCAAGAACACGTGATTACGCAAAACATAGATTATATAAAATACCGATGTGTCTGTCTGTTTGTTGTATGTCTGGATATGACTTAAGAATGACCTGATCGATCAAGCCTTAATGAAAATTGTTTACCTAACGACCCGAAACTATAATTATCTTCCATTTTACGTTAAGCTTTAAGGTAATCACGCTAGCAAGATATCAGTTCACAATTTGACTTAAACAGTTTATAAACTGTCGGAAAATCTTCTTCTTTCCCTTTTCCCACTTTATGTGGGGTCGGCACAGTACAACCGTAGTCTACACTGTACTGGTTTCTCCGGCTACAGTGTTTTTACGGCCGGCCGCCTGCCTGACGCCAACCCTCCTCGGGCATATATATGAAATATTAGTAGATAATCGAAATAATTTACTAATATTTCTTTTAACGACTTTTAACGTTCACGACAATAGTCGAATGGCGGGATTCGAACCCACGACCATGTTGTACATGTTTCGCGGACCGTACCCTTAACCATTAGGCTATTGGCGCGATACCGTTATAAACACTAAAACCTCTTTAAGCAATTTTCGCTAATTAGCTATTTTAAATTATTACTTAGGCAGGTAACAATCACACAATGTAAGTATATACTTCGAGTCAAAACTTTTTTAGGAATATGCAGGTTCAGAAGCCTTCTGCGGCCAACGCTCCGAATGCTTCAGTGTTGACAACATAGCAAAGGCGGCGGCGGTTCACACCGCTCGACACCGCTCGACACCGTGCGCACGAGCCGTGTGAACGTCGGCCGGTCAATCTTTCCCAGTTATATTTATAAACTACACTCGCCGGCGAAATCTGAGAAACAAACAAAAATGTCATACATTTTTTTTCTGTATACCTGCTGGTACACGTATTCGTAGAAACAAAAACTTTTCCACGAAAACCAGGCCGCTGGGGAACAATGTTGTTGATGATGAACATATTTCATAATTCCAAGTAAACCTGGCTTCGGGTACTGCATGGTATAGCTTAGATTGTCATATTCATAGTGAAAATATTTGCTGCCCGCCTGCCACGACACCGGGCATCACATGCGCCAGCGCACCTTACTTATCGAGCTCACAATGTTAAAACTTGCTCTCACTTTTTCCTACCCGCGAGAGGCATATTTTTATCGATATTGTTACAACCGAGGCGGTTCTATATTATTGCCCGCCAAACTGTCACAGATGTCCCCGTACAAAAAATGTTTAGTCGATATTCCCGCAGAGCTGCACAACTGGTCCCACGTGCGTGCAACGTGCGTGCCACGTGTTCTCCATCCGCCCTGCACAATGCGACCTGCGCGAGGTGATTCCAAAGCCGCGGTGCGGGATATGCTTACTAGCAGTCATCGCGGACTTCCTGTGGAAAAAGCGCTGCCTAATTAACAGGACGGTTTCTAAAGAAACAGGAGGGCTCGTGTTTACAAACAGTGTTTGTACTCTTCATACACGTTTTTTGTTTTTCTGATCCAACAAAAAAGTTGTTACAAATAATAGGCTATGACTAAACAGTGTTGCTTTTTGATCATTGTTTCTAGAACCAATTAATGTTCAGAGCCCTGCACTGCGTACACATAAAACACCATTCTGTACCTATATTCTACGTAGGTATATAATACAAGGTCGTGTTTGTTGCACCACTTATAACTTAAGAACGGCTGAGCAGATTATTTTGATATTTGATTTCTTAGATTTGAATCCGCCCCGAATAGCAGAATAACTAATAAAAAATAATAAAAATCACGAAAAAACAATATCCAGCAAAAGCGTTTTCTCAAACAAGTTTCGTATGCGGGCGCGACGTTATCTCTGATATAATGACGAATGACGAAAAGACGCAAACTACAAAGAATATAATATACTTATACCAGACTTATACAACAAAACGAAGGACGTAGTATACCTTAAGTTGCTTCAATGAAGGGACTCGACCCGAGTGCAAGCCATTCAACAAAGAATACAAAATTAATTCTAAGGCGGAATATGTTTGCCGGGCACCTAGTTCTAACATAAATATGCATATCCAGTCAAGACTAACAATCGTAGATAATAATAACGAGGATGACTGCACTGCTCCGCCACCTCGAGGCTACCGCTAAACAATACCAGATATGTACTATTTCATATTGTAAGCTGAAGTTGCAGCCCTTGAACGTCGTTTGTAACATATTGTTACAGTATAGTACCGCGGTGCGGGCTTACGGCTTACGGGGTTACGGTACGGGCAGTGCGCATAGTCGCAAAGTCGCAGAGCAGGAGCACTCGCCGCCGTCGTGGACTGAACACGTCTGTATCGTATTCCCATTCTGTTGCTCGAGCTTCGAGAGCCGTGATACGCACACTAATTTACCTCGAAATGCGCTGAGCCGGAGTGTCTCGGCGACGACGAGCTCTGTCGAACGATCTTTGCGATCGCTATGAGGTTTATGTTTTTTGATTACTGCTTCCCCCAACATGTTTCGGCCGGAGTCAGCATGCTAAACTTTTATTAGTTTACTTTATATTTATTTTCTGCAACATTTCTAAAATGTAAAACTACTTAATGAAATTACTTGAATATACGTTATGTTCGTATATGCTACCCGCGATGTTTCGTCCGCTCCTCTACGTCGCACGCGGGCCGCCGGGTGGCGGCGGAACCGAGCAGCGGCTGTCGCGGGGCAGCTCGCGGGGCGCGGCGGCAAATGTTTGCGGACTTTTATTTAACCCTATTTGTTCGAGCCCCTACTGCACACCGCCTCGTTTACCGGCGCCGCGTGACGCGAGGGAGCGGGGCGCGGGGCGCACTGCTATGTTATTTGCACACATTGTACACGCACACATAGAAATGCGTACAGGACCACCGTAGCACATGCTAGAGTTGGTAAAAAAAAATCGCCCACAACTATGTAAGTAAGATTCTTTGCGGTAAATAAAAATGTTTTATCCTTTTCGAACTCGAAAAAATAACGACGTAATAAACCTAGTGTCGATCGATCGATCGCACCCGATGTTAGGTGAGCGTGGATGTTGCGGTGGCTCATTGGTGTTCGTTTCCAGATATCGCGTTCGCCGGCTTGCGGTTTTGGTTTAGATTGTCCAGAACCTGCTTTAATGGAGCGACGACGCCGACACCTGTATACTAACGATGTTGAACGAGTGAAACTAATGTGTACAATTAGGATTAATATGATGTTTCATATGTGTGCAGCGTGCGTGTGTGTTGCGGCGGATGGTAGCGGCGGCGCGGTCGGTGCTCCGCCATTAGCTGAGTCGTCGGTCGTCAGAGCGCCGGGCGCCGCCGCGACACCTAGCGACGCCCGGCGATTACCGTGCCAGGCTTATCTCACAACTAATGTGCACGCACGTGAAACATAAGTATAAGTTAATTCATGTTTACATTCCATAATAAGAAATTACATTTCTTCGTGGACTGTGCTTTGACAAAAGTTAGACAAGGACGCGTCGTCGACAGAATTCCTTCGAATTCGCCACATTGCACGTGTAACACCAATTAGGTCGAGAAGTAGTCTTCAATGTCTCAAATATTTTTTTATAATACAAGGAACCAAGTGCGTGCGTCGTTTGGCCTCCCAGTGGCCGAGCCCTTAGTCCTTTTTAATGAATGCAAGAATGAAAACATTATTAAACATACACATAAAGGGTATCATATGAATACAATGTAATGTTTACTTCACGTTAACGTTACAAAGAAGGTGTAAGCAGACACCGCCAAAGTTTCCGCGAACCGAACGGCGGCCACGCGAATGAATATTGTTGTTTAATTCTGAGAACGGCGTGTGCACATTACCTTATCCTTTGCACTCCATTAATTCATTGCTTTAGCGACGAATTAATGTCGTCACAGACACACGCACGCACAGATAGACGTGGCCATGGTCAACAACTGCGTGTGAGATGCAAGAAGACCTGGATTGTATAAAAGTTTATATTTTACTTTCGGTATTCCTAGCGTATCCCGGTCTCGGTTTGGTCTTCGCGTGTGTCTTTTTGTAGTATAAAAAGTTTAAGTATAAAATGCTTCTTACTGCTTCTGCTATATTTCGTTTTGATTTCGATCACAAATGTCGGCGGCGGCCGCGCCGCGCGCTGGGCCGGCTGCCAGCTGCGGCCGTTAAACCGGATCGCGGCAGGAAATAAAGGGCAAATATTTTAGCTGCGACGGTTTGATCGTGCATCTCAAGGTCAAGGAAAGGTACGATCCGTTCGCTGCTTTAGAATTCAATTTATTAAATTATGTGTTAAAATAAAAAC
>DWTW01001319.1:0-12920 GCA_018246275.1 Papilio slateri
TTATTGTTTTAATTTTCCGAAAGTAATGTTTGTCGCCGGTGAGTATGTATGTATGACAATTCTGCTTCGGTTTTTGCAGCTCTTTCACGGATACTTAAATTTCTCGGCATTATGAAATCAAAAACGACAACAGTTATAATTGATATTAGAGTTATCACAAAAATGTAAGAAAAAATATATGACACTGACAAAAAAAAACTGAATTAAACAAAACATATTTTATTCAAACTTCATAATGACTAGGCCATTCAAAAAGTTTGATGATAATATGACACTAAGCAAAGGTGTAAACTATATTGAACCTTGTCATCATATCAATTAAGTCTGTTTAGTGACTTAGTTTCAAAAGATACTAAGCGCCTACGACTCGATAAAGGATTAATTTAAAAACTGACTAAGGTTTTAGTACCCCGACTGTACATACAGCAATTACTGTACACTTTTATCACAATTATAAACGGTTTGCCTGTCGGTTATACATGCATGGTTAAAACCGTCATGCAAATCCTTACGTGTATGGTTCCTTAAACAAATTCCAGATACCTATTGTCTTTGTGTGCGATACATGTTGAATCTAGCAATGGTAGTCCATTGACTAATGATGATGATTAAAAATTCGAACAAACAGGATTAAAAAGAAAACCGAATTAAATACTTTTTCTGGTTAGTTCTTGTATGTATCATATTTCATTAAATAAGTTTAACCCATTTAATAGCGGTACATAAAAAGACGTTTGTTATTTACCACTATTACTATATAATATACTTGATGAACAAAATGTATTTATTTCCAAAAATCTAAAGAATTACTTGCCATTATAAAATTAACAATCATGAACCCAACAACTGGCAATACAAGTTTGGTTGAATTGTCAATTTAGAAATCGTTCTTTCTTTTACTCAGACCGCGCGTAGCACAAGCTGCGAGTTTTAATCTTCAGTTATTAAAACAATCCTCACAACTGAAGCTATAACAACAACGGCGCTTTAAAGTTTTAAGTCTTTTTAACATGAGGGCTAAGGTATTTTGTATTTAATTTGTGAATTAACTTTACACGCTTCACTTATGTTTTATCCGGATCATTGTCATATTCTATTTTGTAATTGTTTCAGTGGCGTAAGAAGCGCATGCGAAGGCTAAAGCGTAAAAGGAGGAAGATGCGTGCGAGGTCTAAATAAGCGGTAAGTTTAATTATATAAACTATTATACAAATTGATTTTTAAGATTAAACTTTTACTATGTAGTTATTGTATAAGCAGTGTTAACACGATTAGAAATAATTAAGAAACTATAACTTTAAATTCGAGTCGTTTATCGTAAATAACACGTGTTCTGAAAACTCTTCTAAGCTTAGTGCGAGCATTCAGGTGTTTATCGTTGCCCCGTACTGTTTAATATATATGTTAGTTCGTATGTATGCTCGTTACATAGAAAGTTCCTTGACTTGGACGGTGATAACTTGTGGCTATTTGGGTTGCGATCGATTCATTATACTTCATAAATTTTGTCTCAAGACTTAATATCCTCGGGGAGGTGTCTTACCTGAATTAGGTTTAAAGCGGTAAAACCAAACCTAAGGTTTTACCGCTTATCTAGCTAAGTTGTTTTCGAGAACTTCGGGTAGCATTCAGAAATGTATTGATCAACGATGCAGAAAATTATTTAAGGTATAACAAGCATGTGAAATCATTGTAATTTGTGATAGGAAGAACTAGACATTGCAGCCTTTTCCTAATAGAAACATCATGGCATGTGGTGATTTTTTTATCATGCCTTAGTCTTCATAAACCTGTTCATAAATCGAGTATTTACTTATTATCTGCATGCAGAAGATTTGCAGATGAGTAACCAATCCAGGACTGATAGGGAATAGTAAGACTTAATCATAAACTGGCTTAGTTAACCTGGTCAGTCGCAATAACAAAGCAATACTTAGAAACTCATGCATACTAAGTTGTATACTAAGTTATTCATCAGCAAACATTTTGCATGTGGATGTCTAAAAATAATATTTAAATTGTGATTTAGTTTTGTATTTAATGTCTGCACTATCCTTACCCATGTGGTATATTCAACTGTTTTTCTGTTGTTGATCAATTATTCTTTGATCCAATAGTAACTTTTCTGTGCATTTTTTCAATTATGGGTAAATATGTACATCATTGCCTGCTAATAATGAGGTTGAGGAGGGGGGATGGGATTTGTATCTTACCCCTTGAAGAGGGGAGTGCATAGACCCCCATTTATTTTTATTTTTTAAATATCGGGACATTCGTTAGTCCAAAAGGCAAATGACGTTCTCTGCCGCTACCACGACATGTTCACTTTGCTCGTTCAACTTGTGCGTATAGTCTATGTTCAACCTAAAATGCAAGGAGCGACTGAAGGTGCAACCTAATTGCGATTCGTACATGAAAAAAACAAATGATTTATTAATTTTATGTCAAATAGTACATAATAATTAATAAAATTTTTATGTCAGTTTAATTTTTATTTAGTTTAAGTTTAATTTTTGTTAGTTTTTTTCTTATATATTAGTTTGAATTTACTTTTTATAAACTATACATTTACGTATAAGACTTTACATAACGAAACTACATACCAAGACCTTTTCCCAAAAAAAATATGAACATCAACTCTGCGGGCAATATTGTACAATATAGAGTAGTAGCAATAGATTTTGTCCAAATCAACTAAAAGAAAATTTCTTGTTTTATAATTGGACTTTAGTTTTACCTAAGTAGGTATGTTAAGAAAAATCTAGATTCCTATTATAAAAGAAAACAAGGGCATATTCCTTCCCGCTGGCTGGTGTTGTGTATGTCTGTCAACAAAACAAATGAAAATGCAGACGTGACATATTGCTTGTAGACTCTTGCATTCTTAAGTAAAAAATTACACTATATTTAAGTTAGCAGCTTAAATAGCATAATTTAGATTAAATTGTGAGAATTTTGAATTAATTATATAAATTTAATTTAAATTTGGAATTATGTGAATAACAATGGCTACCATTATTATACATCCATAAATTGCAATTTATTAAGTAGTTTGAGCAATTGTTTTGTAGAACTACATTCAATTGAAGTTACTTTTTTCTAAAGTGTTAACTACTAAAAAATTGCATACACCTTGGTTTATCTGTTAAATTACCGCACGTCTCTTTAAGATTAGAGTGAGTAGTGCCTATACTAGGTTAGTATACGATAATAGCTTAGATCACATTAACCTGTTACTATCAGATGTGAAGGTAAAAGCACTGTGCATAAATATAAAAAGGTATATATCACACTTGGTAGTTATTTGAAGCAAAGACTCATACAATGTGAGTGCACGAAGTATTAAAAGTATAAAAGAATTCCATATTAATACCGAACCCTCTGAGGCAGTCGTTATCTCACTATGAGAATAATGTAAAGAATTGGAGGGAAAATTAAATGCTATCTCCACCCTTGTGAATATTTGTGATTGCTCACAAGGACTTATATATTGCAAACATATATTTTAGTAGATACATGTTATTGTCCAACTGACAGGAATGTTTTTCGCGGTTATGTGCATGTCCATTCCATTGTGCTCATTTAGCCTTGACCAATTTTCAAGAGTGAGGTGTCATTTGATTCATAATCATCCCTGGAAAGTCATAGAGCTACAGTCAATTGGGTTTATTGTTTTTTTTTAATTCAATATTAAAAATTTGCTTGTGTTACAAATTGTTATTACATATGTTTATAAATCATATATTTTGTTCTAGGTACATTTGAATGGAGGTGGATGAATGAGGCAACTTCTAAATTCCCTGCATACTTGTGTATCAAATAAAATTTAAAAAATCCAATAAAGTGTTTTAATTTTATATTCCCCTTATCTTTAATTATTTGCCTTATGCAGAGAGGAAACAGATGGGAGGTTATTACAGCCTTTGAAGTGTCTTCAATATTTTGCAAAATATCAGTGAAGAGATTAAATTGTTCATTTAGTAAAGATATACATTTTTCTTCCAAACCCAATTCAATTATCTCCCTGCCCTTTTCCCACTTGTGGGGTCGGCACAGTGACTAGTACATACTGTATACATATCCAATCCAATTTTCTTTAAGAAGTATATATGTTCGACGTGATTAAATGATGGATTGAAAATAAAGTGGAAGAGAAATGATATTCTACTAAAAACATTTCATCTAAAATAGCTATGCATAAAGTTCATATCTTGTGAACTTTATACATTCCAGTAGAACTGAGCTTTTATTGTGCTTAAAAGTACTGATTGGCTGTTTCGTATTTGTTGCATAAAATATTCATTATGGATTTAAATGTCACTATGTAGCCACTATGTACATGAAATGTTTTGGTAGGATTTTATTTCGTTGACAGGCAGTTACAAAATAGACATATTTCAGGTGTCAATAAATCTGAAACCATATATAGTACCTGGTACGTTTGATGTCTGCCGGAGATTTTATTTTGAAAGTTTCGGCATTCTAGCGTTGTCAGGTCCAAAGTTTTAATACGCAGATTACAAGATATGCACCCCCTATGTGGGTGAGGGTCTGATTTCTTATTTATTCCGTTGTTAATACCTACATACCAAATTTTAGCCTTCTGGAAGTACCTTAGATTAGATCATCTGTGGGTGGGTCAGTCAGTATGTGACCAAATCGGCGTATTTCAGGTGTCAATGCAACTGCTACAATAAAAGTATTAAATAACTAAAAATTAAAATACTGAAATGATAATTGATAAACGTTACGTACGTTTGTGAATTCTAATGATTGAGGGAGGGGGCTTGACGTATTAACAAGCAGAAAAGCAATTACTATCTCTGTCTGCTCAATTTGTTTAAAACACCTGAAAACGAACATATACTCTATTGTAAATGCTACCTCTGAAAACTAGTGTCCGATCATTATTTCAAAATTCGAATTTTATCATTGCTGTCATTTTCATTCATTTTAATTTTTTGGTTATTTTCTGTCACCTAAACGAATTGGTCGCGTATGGGTCGCAGGGCAAGTATTAAATGGGAAAAATCTACGCTATGTAGACCCATACACAATATTATTTCATCAGATTTTCCAAAATACTTGCCTCAGCCCTGGAAATTCTCCGTAAGTACCCGCTTCGATATGATTTTCGCAACGAAAAGATCTCCACAATTTTATCGGGTAACGAGGTCGAGTCGACATAAGGGCTGTCGAAGTCATTACTATCCGGTTAACAGGATTGAAAGGCGATTAAACTGTAAGGCGCGAAGATTTGACCTCCATATAGCAAGGATGTTGATTAATGAGTACATGCCAGGTATATTCAAGACAGATCTACAGGTTAAATAATAGAATGTACCATTATAGTATCATCAAACTACGCTTTCTAGTCTACTGTTAGGTTCTATTTCTAACCGTGAGTTCGCACTGCGGAAAACATCACAGATGACAATTTTATGTGACTTTTTTCGGTAGTGTGAACTTACGGTAATGCTACATAGTCTCCCCGCGGACTATTAAGAAAAAACACATAATTAAAAAAAATGTCCTTTTTCTCAATCTACAGGAAGGTCCATCCAGAATAGAATGGTTATTGTCTTACGAATATTATAGAATGTGGCTCGAAGAACGCGAAGCATGGAAAAAGCGCATGTATCCAGAAAATACGACCGTAAATAACGATGTGGTTAAACGTTATGTATTAACGTTTAAAAACAATCATCAGCCGCCGAAACCGGTGAAAAAGAAACCGTTCAAGATGAAGAAGTAAATTATACAGTTATTGTAGAAGTTAAATTTTGATTTTAAATGTGGATGTTGACTAGAATTGAGAAAGGTATGCTTCGGTGGTTCGTGCATGTTGAAAGGATGAATGATGAGATGACAAGACAAATTTATGTTGCAAAAGTGAGTGTTGACATGGGACGTTCCAGGAGAACGTATATCGAAGATTGGTGGCATACTAAAGTAGGGAGATATATTCATACTCCGGCTGATGGCAATGATAGTCTAGTCCTAAACGTCTATTTTAAAATATGACTTGCCGTTCATCACTTCAAGTAGCTTATTCCCCAGCTATAGCTACCTTTGCTCTTTTACTAATTTCAACATTACAAATCTTACCGTGTCATGAAATACTTGGCACAATCTCTATAGTGAGTGGTATAAAATCGACTATAAATTACGTCCCGAACCTCATTCCTCAAAAAGTTTCGATGTTGGGCAATAAAACAATACGAAGGTATATGAGTTATCCTGCAATTTCTTTTCTCTGATAAATATATAATTATAGACATAATTTGTTTACAGATTTGAAGGCATAGGTAGTAAAACGGTCTCTAAGCGTGATGCGACGGACAAAGCCATGAGTTTTCAAAAGCGAAATGAACATAAACCACCAGCAAAATAATATTGCAAATAAATTTTAAATGTGAATTTATTTGATAAGCCCAGTATTGACATGTATATACATTTTATATTTCTTATCATACGAATTTATAACAATGTTTTAGTTATTTTTTTAATAAAGCTCATCCCCAGCGTCACGCGGATGTTGCAATATTCTTTCGCTCCGAATAAAGCTAACTCCGAAGATAAATAATAATTTAGCTTTACCCAGTGATGATTTAGTGACTGCAGTGTCCCCGATCCTTTTAGATTTGTGTCAGTGGGATATCATACCATACCAGGAATGGTGTCATGGTTTTTTTCTGAAAAAGTCAACCGAGGTGTTTTGTGTGTAAAATTTTATAGAGATAGAGCCCGCAACATCTGCCACGAATGCGTCGGTTCGACCGCTGAAATACCACGACCTCTGAAAAGACAAGCGTGTGGTACAAGTATTCTGCGTTTCGTCTGATTAGTGAGGTGCCAATTTTAGTCCTCTTCCCAGCTTTCCTAATTTCTTTTTCATTTATTTCATTTCCTTTTTCATGCTTTTCTAATAAGGATAAGATAGGAAGAGGAAGAGGATTTGACGGGGAGGGGATCCATACGAAAAGAAAATATCCTTTTTCCTGTTTATCCCCTCTTTTGTCCATTGAAGGTAGACAACTCATTTGCTTTTTGCGAATGCCTATGGGTTGCTCTACATTTAACATCAAGTGAACCGCTTGCTCGTTTGACACCATCTTCCATAAAAAGAAACTTAAATAAAACTACAATTTCACGCTTCGTATTTATTAAATTGAGAGTTAACACACTATTAACTTGAAATTTTATCGAATACTTATTTTTGGTGTGAAGTTCTTGTCACGGAAGAGAAGTGTTGTAATTAATGTGTCCAGACTACACACTATGGTTTGCAACAAATTTATAAGCTTCTAGATACCACTTGGTGTGAACCAAGAACCAACAAAACCATATCACTTAACCAAATCAGTCAATGTTAAATTACTACGTAAACGTTTAGTGATTACACAAAAATCGTACTTAATATTAATAATTCAAGCAATTTGTAAAGACTTTGGACTTGAAGCGATTGCGTCTAGACAAAAAAATCTGTTTCATAGGATAAAAGCGAGTATAACTATTTTCAAAAGTTCCATTTCAGGTATCAATGTGTCAGGCAAAATGAATGTAGAAGCATTAAAGAAATTGTGGTACTTAACAGTACGGGACATTAAAGTAGAAACGGATCAGAACCCAGTTTTCTCGTCAAAGCGACTAAGCGCATGCGCGAGCTTCCACTCAGGCGCTTTAGTCGCTGGTCACCGAACAAAAGTAGTCGAAAATAAAAATGACGATGCGACAACTTTCAGCTGAACTTATCAGAACGTCTTTATTAATAATGAAAATATATATTTATAGATTACATTAGACATACATATTAGACATTTAATGCTAATTTTACACTCTTTTTTTTAATAATTTCTCTGGCAAAATCCTTGACATGACTCTTTGTCATAGATTACACTCATCATAGATTAATCGTTCACAGATTGTATAGACTTTGAGTGGCGCCGCCACGTCCCTTTAGTGTCGCCAATTAAATACCTAACAGCATCATTACCAAACATTTTCTAACTAAAGTGTACCCCCGCACGGTGGCTGTGATGTGATTCTACTTTCATCTCCCGTACTTTATTATATTTGGCATATGAATGTACTTGTTATTTGGTAATCTTTCACTTATATAAATATAAAAATCAAATTATTTAAAATTTCCCATCGATAAACGTATATTATTTTATATTTTAATTTATGTGGAATGACAATATTAGGCGTTGCACTAGTAGATATTTTTCAAGTAGTGGTATCTTCTGAATTACACGTTAATTGAAGAAAATTAACCGAATTGGAAAGTAAACGAAGAACCGGGGAATCCGCCAGTCGGGAATTCGAAATGTTGGCCGCGATTAAAGAACGCCTGGAACACGACATTGGGGTCGATATCTGAAAGGTACAAAAAACTGTTTTAATATTTTGTTGTAATTAGTTTTTCGTCTTGATATATAATATGGGAACCCAAATACTACTTATATAATGTGCAAAAGTGAGCTAAAGCTACATCCACTTCTCAATGAAATTAATAGGGCTCAAAAAGGTAGGGTAGGCAAGATATCAGATTATCAGTATCTAACAGTGTTAGAGCCCGCAACAACATCTGTTGCACGTATGGGCCGGGCTCGACCTATGAAATACCACCACCTCACAAAAGTCAGGCTTGCGGTAGTAATATTTCTGCGTTTCGTCTGATGAGTGTGGTACATGAAAAGGTAACAGGTATCGTTTTTTTCTTATCCCCTTCTCTGTCCATTAAAAGATAGGCAACGCATCTACAACTCATTAGCTTGTTGCAGGTGCCTATGGATGGTAGCGTTCACAAGATATCGGGTCTATCATCTTCTAAAATAAAAAATATATATTATATAATATATCAGATTGGCAACGTGAAAATTAAATAATTTACAGACACTCACTAATTTACACTCACCACATAAAATACTAGCATACGGAAATATGCAGATAGAATAAAGTAAGAGGTGTGATATAGACGCACTACTGTAAATGCCTTTAAAAGTATCATTGTTGGTTATTAAATAATAAGTTTGTGTATGTGTGTGTGTGTGCGTGAGTGTGTGTGTGTGTCGCTCACCGGCGCCGGAGCAGCCGTCGTCGAGGTCCTGTCCGTGGTCGTAGCGCGCGCGCTTCTTGGGGTCGCTGAGCACGCCGTAGGCCTCGCCCACCTCCTTGAAGCAGCGCTCCTGCTCGCGCCGCTCGCTGTCCGACGCGCCGGCGTGCCGGTCCGGGTGGTGGACCAAGGCGCGCTTCCTATCCACCGGCAACATCGCTATTATTATTATTTTTTATGGAACAACCCGGTAAACGAGTGCGCAAAAGTGGGACGCGTTAAAGCTCATTTAAAAGTGAATAAACTAAGCATCGTTATCGGTTTCAAAACCGATGAGAAGTAACATCGGACTAATATTTACCCTCAATGACCAATTGTAATAATGAAAATAAAAACAGAATAAAAATATTTCGTATGAGTTGTATAAGACAAAACCAGCAACATTCAATTTTTTTTATTATTAATATTTTTTATGAAAACGATATTCTCTAAGAAACAAGTTCAATATAAATTTTAATATGTTAACAAATGGCGATTTGAAAAAAATAATGTTAATAAACAATTTTTCGATTAAAAAAGAAATAAACAATTTATACCTGTATGCTTTCTTGATGTCATCCTCGGAAGCGTTTTTCTCGACTCCGAGGATTTTATAATAATCTTTGCGTTTGGATTTCTTGAGGGCGATCTTGGCTTCGTGCAGCAACTGTTTGTGCTCTTTGCTTTTGTCGATCTTCAACAGTCGCTCGTAGTCCTTGACCGCCTCCTCGTACTCGCCGAGCTCGGAGTGGCACTTGGCGCGGCGCAGCAGAGCTTTCACGTAGTTCTCGTCCAGTTCCAAAGCGGCCGTGCATGCTTTCGCCGCTTCCTTTATTTGATTCAGTTTAGCGCAAACGGTCGCTTTGTTGAAATACAGTTTGGCGTTGACAGTTTTATTGTTCTTGTCGACCTCTAGAGCCTCGTTGTAAAGATTAAGAGCTTGTTGCCATCGACCCATTTTGAAAGCCTCGTTGCCTTAAATAAAACATATTAATATTGCATTAAAGAGTAACTATAACCATGTGTGCGTTAATGTTAGAGCAAAGCTCATTTCCTGTTTTCGGTGTGTTTTCGTAAAGAAAATGAGTTTGTAATATTACATACATGGGTAAATCTATGTGAGATATGATTTTTTTTATGGAATTAGGTGGCAAACGAGCAAGCGGGTAACCTGATGTTATGTGACCGCTACCGCAACAAGCAAATGAGTCGCAGATGCGACCTACCTTTAATGGACAGAGGGGATATACAGTAAAAAGGATATTCCCATCTCCTTTCATACCCTCCCCGTCCAATCATATCCTCATTAGGAAATAATGGGAAAGGGTAGAGGTCTGAAATTGGGCGTCCGGCACTTCTCTCATCAAACAAAACGCAGAAGCGTACATCTACTTCACGTCAGTCTTCTGTGAGATCGTGGTATTTCCCCGGTCGAGCCGGCCCATTCGAGCAACAAATGTTGTTGTTGCGAGTTCTACCACTGATACTTCAGAATTAGATATATATGGCACTGGTAATCATAAAATATCTACGTCCTTTTATTTATGGAATCTATTTATGCATAAATTTTACCATTTTTTTATGATAATGAATACTAGTACTTGAGCTTGACCACGATCCCACCTAATGTTGAGTGGTGATGTGGTCAAAAGATAGTATGCACTAGTTTAGCATCAGCCTACTCACTCTTCTCTTGAATAAGAAGCTAAATGGCAAGGGCACTTGTTACTATCTGATCTTTTATTCATGTACTCTATATTGCACACATTAATAATAATATATGTTATATTCGTCAATAAATTAATTACAGATATTTAAAGATTTTTTTACTTTATTATTATATTTACCTTCTTCTTTTTTTTGTTTCAAAAGCTTAGCTTTTTTATAGGTTTCCATTGCTTTCTTATGATCGGGCGCGAGTCGCAATACTTGCTGGAAATGCTTGAATGCCTGCTCATCTTTGTCCTGTAAAACAACACGCCCGACATGTTAACACTGAGTCGCACATAGAGATCGCAAAACAAAATCTATCCAACTAACATATACACTTATTAAATTATAGGTAAGTATAGAAACGAACGATTACCGCAAAAGATTGCTAAAACCCAAGGTGTGACTTAGCAGTGATTACAAAAAATGCAATTGTGCCCCAACGAGCATGGAAAGGACACTGAAAACCCTGGGGTTATAACCTACCTATATACTATATACCTTTACTGGCATAAACTAGATTCTAGTTCCTGGTAATACCATAGTATGCAATAGAAATGAAGCAACAATATCAAGGTAGAAATCAACGTACCTCAAAATACAAACATAATCCGCGAACAAATATGGCTTCCGTATCGAAACTGTTTGACCGCAAGCTGTCGTTCGCAATTTCTTGTGCCTCCTGACAACGACCAAGCATTGCCAAGCATTCTGCTTTCGTTAGTTTTGCCCTATAAAAATAAATATAAATTCCTATTACCTATTCTAAGAACTTTATCCATGAATCGTACATTTGAAGAATTTTTATAAAAAAATATTTTAACAACGGTATTAAAATTACCCAAAATCGTCGCTCGTCGGAGCACGCATGAATAAATGTAGAAGAAGCATGCAACAGAAAGTAGAGATATAACCGGACCGCGCCAAATGGAAATCCGTAACCAATTATACACGGGTATTTTTTCCCCCAGTAGCCCCGCCAACGGGAACGCTCTCGCACACATGCGCGGGAGAAACATTGTGATGTTTTAGTCTGTGCGGAGTCCGACATAATCCGCTCTTGCCCTCGCAAGGGCGTATCAAAATGTATCAATACGGATATCTGCACGGCGGCCTTCTTATTAAAGGAACATTACATTAATTATGTTCACACATGCATAGCTTACTATTCAAGACAGGAAGAGGTAAACTAAGGAAATACACACCACCATATCTGGAAGATTGAATGTAAGTTATCGTGAACCGATTACGATACTTTATTTCCGCGTGCTATCTATAACGAAAGGTGGAGGTGGAATGGAAAAATGTCTAAATGTCCGACGGTAGATTATTACAAGGGATTTAAACAACTTACATTTTAATAATTAAGTATATTATTAGATTGAAGACGGGGGCAATACATTACTTAAACTTTAATGAATAATTAATTAGGTTTAATGTAACGCACAAATAAGAATTAAAAATTGTAATTCACTACTCTGTTTTAACAATTTACAGTCCGGTCAAAATAGACATTTCAGTTTTCCGCGATTCGCATAGGAAAAAAGTATTGGGACAATTTTTGTGGAAAGTTGTCCCTATACTTTTTGAAGTGAAAACTTCTTTAGGCGCGTTGAGCACTTTATGGGTGAACAAAAATCATAGAACTCGCGTCATCGCCACCGACCGCTTCTATTCATGCGATCCTTACAAGACATTTAAAAACATTCGAATCGAAATGATTCGTTTCATATTTTAGCTAACATAAATCTATTATATCAGTTTTAGATAATGGTTTAGTTATAGAGTATGTTGAAATTATGGATTAAAGTTATTTTTTTGAAGTGTAGACTTTTTCATGTAAAATAATTGTATTATAATAATTCTGAAGTGTAAACTTATTTATGTAAAATAATTGCAATAATTGTGTACAATAGCTCAATAAATGAAAATTGTATTTCACCATACACATGATAGTACTTACTATTGACAAATAAAACAATTCATACGACATTATTCGCTAAACATTCTTTGGGGACTGCCGAAGAAGACAAAGAAAAATATTAATCTAATAGCTCGACGATACAATTTACAAGTTACTTAGTTTTTACTTCTATCGACACTCCCCAAAGAC
>DWTW01001320.1:0-12919 GCA_018246275.1 Papilio slateri
TATATATATATATATATATACCTATATGTATATATAATATACAATGTTATACAAATCAATTTGTCCCAAGGACACTACGGATTTTTAGTTAATGTAATTAACTTCGTAAGGACAGCACTCGGATAGTGCAAATCCCAAGTTATATAATGAGAAATAAAACTTCCAAGGACGGCGTTCGCAGTTTGGGTTAATTCAATTGTTATTAAATGAAATTGTTGAAGAAATTTATAATGTAATAAACATTCGTCAATCATTAATCATTTTGAAAGTAGGAGTTAACAATGACGGTATCTACCTACATTCCTTGCAACATGTTTCTGTTCTGCTTACAAAGGTGTGCAGAATAGTGATAATATTGGGTTAACAACACATCCCGTGATGTCGAGCGCAAACACGGTACTGGCATCGATTCTTCCTCAAGGTCACGAGCGCAACGTGATTCGTGCCTAATCAAAACTGGCATATGGACTTAAACTTGTCTACTATAAGCAAATACTGTCGACGTCACACAACTATTTGACCTCTCTGTTAGAGCACACCACTTTCAGGTAGCATTTAGAGGGAATTCTAAATGAGGAGTAACAGAACTCTTGCGGGCAGCAACTCTGTGGAGGATGAGGTCAAACAAAGAGTTCGATCGTATCTCAACTAGTTAATTTAATAAAGCAGGCAGAGCCCGAGCCGAAGCTCCTTAGGGAGATCTCGAGCTAAGTTACTTTTGAAGATGTTTAAACTGATTGCATTCGACGTGCGGTGCATTACGAGGTGCTCTCGTAAGCTGGTGAAATTGTAAAAGCTTCTTTAAAGCAAACAGTGGTAAATGGCCACAATAAAAGAAGCGATACTTTTGTTATCGCTACTTTGAAATATAAAAACCCATATAAATTACATAATATTGCAATAGCTAACTTGCGAGTTATAAAATAAATAGGTTAAAAATAAAATCGTATAAAACACGCAAAGCCCTAGTTAAAAAAGAGTCAGATAAGTTCGTTTTTCAATTTTTATCTAGGTTCTCGTTTTCAATAATGAAATTGTGTTCATTTATGTTCAATACTGAAAGCGGTACAAACTACGTCGCAATATTCTGTAGCACAAATACATGTGCACAGACATACAAGTCAAGTGAATAAATATGTATTAAAAATTAAATACAGCAAACAATTGTCTTCAACTTTATATTTAAATAAATGTGTTAAATAAAACCACATAATTAACTTTTATTCCTTGAACGTGCGCTTCATTTTAAGTAATGTACTAGGTACGTAGGTAGTACGTAGTGAGTGTGGTAGTAAATTTTTAATGCTCAATTGAATAATTAGTTACGTATCCCGTTCTATGATCATAGAGAACAATCAAATTTTGTAATTTGATTTTTTGGCTAACCCTGTCGTTCTTATATTTGTAATGATCAATAAAAGTAATTTAAATTTTGTGAATTAAATAGTAAAATAAAAAAAAAGACTTAAAAATTTTACTTACTTTTCCTTAATGTTTAAATTATATGGCTTAATTTATGGTGATCAGACTTTTTAACCTTATGTACCGTACTTACTTCATGTTTTAGTATTAATCCATCTATCAATTACAAACAGTCTACTGTAAATAAATCTACATGAACGAAAGTGACGTGAGAGGTAGGCAGAGGTATCTTATTTTCATATTGCGATCCTGGCACACCTCTCTCGCTTCTTCGCTTACATGCTTTTCGGTTACGGATACGCCTTTGTTCACTATGTAAATAATCTGATCGATATAAGTTCTTCTGGAACGTCGCCTGCTAACACTGCCTCTCAGTTTAAAACATAAATTTGTCTTTTTAGTCTCTAAGCATACCTCTCGCATTCATGTCACAACATCCACTTTTAAATCACTTTTTTCCTTAGATAACAATATTTTTAATCCTATCATTCAAAGTTACGCCTAACACGCTTGCCAAACCAAGCTCTCACTTCCATACATTAAGGTAGGTAGTACAGCGTTGTGTAGTGTCAGATGTGCCTTCATAGACAGACACATTCTGTCTCCTCACTACTTTAACTATAGTCCCATCAATTTTTTTCCCGAATTCACTCGTCGTTCAAAATCTTTAACACGACTACCATAACCTTACCTGAATATACATCTCAAATAGGTATACAAACTTATACACCTGTTTCACTTCTTTACCTTTAACGTTCATTCAAATCACTGTTTTACTTTGTTCTCTTTCAAGCATCACTACTTTCGCTTTGACTACGTTCATCTCCATACCTTTACCTTCCAATGAATCATTCATTACATTCAGGATAAGTTGTAAGTCCTCAACCGATGACGCAAACACGACCTGGTTATCGGCGTACAAAAGACGTTTTAAAACTACCTTACCCATCCTTAATGTACAATCTTCGTCTTTCAAAGCTTTCAAACAATCATCCATAAAGAGAATGTGATACAAAACCGATTTTTGCGCAGAGCCACCGGGGCTCCGTGGTTCATGCGCGACGTCGATTTATATGTTGACTTAGAGCTGCATACCACAGCCATCGTATTCCCGATACGGCCACATAGCTGGCAGGGTTTTCTTCCGTAGTAAGGATAAAACGTTGCTGGAGTTTCTTCCGCCACTTCTTCTCTCAGCGCTAATGCTTTCCGAAGTAGTAGTAATGGTAGATTAAAAAAAACATGTAATTCGATAATAACTACCGATCGAGCCGAAGTCCGGTCCTCTCGGGCATCCTCGAATCGGAATGCTAAATGCATAATGAGTGACAGTCCCCTCTCGGGGGCCCTTGAGTCCAGTCACTTCATGGAGCGTTCGCCGAAGCGACCTAAGAGCTCGGCGGCCTCCTAATCTGGTAATAATAATAAAGTAACTACCCGAGCCGAGGTTCTGGAGGGAGCCCTCGAACTAAGTTACTCTTAAAGAGGTTAAGGCTAGGCGCCATTTGCGCTCTGCCGTCTTAAAACCGGTGAGAAATCGTAAAGGCTCCTCCAGGCTAACAGTGACAAGTCAGTCTCAAAAAAAAATAATGCGAAGATTGAACAGCCACGGGGATGCTACACAGTCCTGTCTTACACCTTTCTCCATTAATCCTAACATAAGCGGTAGATTTTTTTTCTTACAGTATAAGGTGGCAAACGAGCAAGCGGTTCACCCATATCAAGTGAAAGCTACACATAGGCATCTGCAACAAGTTAATAAGTTGCATATGTGTTGCCTACCTTTTAATGGACAGAGAAGAGGATAAACAGAAAAAAGGACCTTACCTTCCTCTTACTCTTCCTCTTCCCATCCTTACCTTACTAGAAAAGAATAGAAAAGGGTAAAGAACAATGCTTAGGACTCCAGCACCTCTCATAAGACGAAACGCAATAATACTTCTGCTTCATGCCTGTCTTCTATGAGGTCGTGGTATTTCACCGGTCGAGCCGGCCCATTCGTGCAACAAATGTTGGTGTTGCGTGCTTTATCAATGTTAATCTTTGTAAAGACTTGTAGACGCATGCATTAGATTACTGTGAATCCAAACGCAGCCAAGGTTGACTACAGATCATTTCGTTTTACTTTATCATTGGCCTTTTGCAAATCTACGAAGGCGCAGATTTTTTTTTTTAATTTGGATAAAGTAGTAATTCTTTTAACATTCAGAAGCACATCGTCACTGAGGTTTTTTTTATGTCGCCTTTTGTGTCCAGCAAGAATGGTGCCATTCATATTCTTCAAAATCCATTTCAATCCGCGCTCCATATAGATGTCCCACGGTAATCGATAGTGTAATCACTTATACTTTTAAACGTAATTAACTAATTTTAATCAACTAATGTATTGATTTTGCTCGGCGTCGCGTAATTTCGATTGCACGTTATTTATATTAATAAAATATATTCTTGTCTTTCATGAAAGTGTAGCTTTAATACGTGAAAGAATTACTTTAAACGAATTCAGTAGTTTCATAGTTTACCCATTACAAACAAACAAATTAAACAAAAAAAAATAACAAACAAATAATGTAGATTATGATGACTTGTAACATTTTGTAACAGTTTGCATTTCAGAATATTCAGACAATTTTATTTCTCTAACATCAAAAATGCCTTTATTATTATCTTAAAGGTGATCATGAACTTGTCCATCTTAATAATTCCACTTTAGATTCCACGCTTACATTCTAGGCCGATGCGAACACTCCACCGAATAGCTTGAAAGTAGTAAAATGTTCTTATCGTTTTACCCCACCAATTATTGGCACCTTGCTGATTTATTGAATATCATATCGATGTTGCATCGTATCGAAATTGATAAGTGTAATCCTTAGCTACCATACTGCAAGCTCACCACCAAAAAATAGTAAGATTACTAGCGTCGGTGTGATAAATAATAGCGTGTCTCGGTTTGACCAGTTTTTTTTAATTAATTAAAGAAACAATTTTTTGCTAAGGTCCTCTTTAAGACTTATTTTAATCTTATGAAATCTGCATAATTTATATGTTTTTACTTTGAACTGAGATTATTTGAGCCTTCTGAAAACTAATTTTCAATTTATTTTTGTTTGTATTATTTTAATTTGGTTTAATTCGGATAAACTTCTTTTTTTTTGACAATCTTCAATTTATCGTAAATTGTGCCAATATTGGTTTTATTTTAAGAAATTGATTTTCGAGGTTTATTTTGTGTGTGATATATTAATTGTTTGTTACCTATAAGTTCTTGTAAGAATTATATGTATATAATTCTTAGTTCCATCATCCGTTAGTTCTACTAGAGTAAGGTATCATTAAATCGTACGTACGTACGATTTTACGATACCTTTTTACGATTTAATCTGTCTATAGACAGATATTCGAACTAAAACGTTTTAAAATATTTAAAAGAACACCTTTTCTGCTGACATCCATTGAGCGGAGATTCCTAGAGAACAAAAAAAATTAAATAAAAGAAAAAGAGGGATGCGTAAAAAATAAAAGAAATTATAGAAAAATGATGCCACGAGTAAAAGAGAACGATGAACAAACTTTTAAATAAACTTATAGTACCTGGAAATACTATGAATATATCATTAAAACCACCTTAATCTGAATGAAAAATTAGATGGAAAAAACGCTTACGTGAAAACATACAGTAATATGATATTGTACGAGTGTACAGTGTAATATAAGTATGCTGATAATTTACCTCAGAGTCCGTACCATAGTAACCTAGAGATGCCAATAATTGGTAGGTCCTATGATGATAATTAGGTAAGCTATGCCAATTAACAACTTTTTATGTTGGCTATTTATCAATTAGACAGTTTTCGCGATTTAAGCACACATCGATGCTAAAAGTGTCAATAAACGGGGATTTTCCCCCTTCATTTTTTAAAATTTTTTATTCGTTAAATTCATTTCTGTAAACTTAATTCTAACAAACTATGACTGTAGCTTTACTCATTATCACATTTTGAGACACAATAAGGTCGGTGATAAGCGGATAGCTATTGGTATCTCCGTTTATATATCAGTAGGACTGATAACGTGAAATGAAAACTCTGAAATTACTTGAATCGCATTCAAGTTTAATTTTACCGCAAATATTTTCTCAACTGCCACAGTTTCAAAATGAAAGTCTGTCACCAGTGTGTGTGTTGCCAATTTTAATATGCCACCAAGACTTGTCCATCAGTATCAGGTTGCAAAAGGGACAAAGCAGACAAGTACTAGGAATCTCTTTGCAAATACCTAGAGCACGTTGCTATTAGAATGGATGGATAATGAGGTAAAAGGTCGTAGAATGGCGGCTACGTACAGGACTACGTAGCACGGGTAGCTCACAAAATGTGCTTCCATGGACGCTAACTAAAATAATTGTCAAAACCAAGGCAATTATTATATACATGAGATCTCACAACTTTTATTTGGCAGACTTGGAGACTTAGTATTTCTTGGCGCGATCCTGGCACAGCTCTCTTGCTTCTTCTAGACTAATATATTTATGCATACGTACACGACTGTTACGGGAACTCCTTATATCGCCTTTCTTTTTATAATAATTGAACAACTCAAAATTTGCCTTCTGCGGTTTTAATTTCACAATGCATAATTTCTATTTCCTTCCTGAATCACAGAGTTCAAAGTTTATTTTTCGGGAAGCGAAAGTTGAATGCGATTTTTAGGAAAGTGAAGTTAAGTCACCAGTAGGTGAGGATAACAACAGATGAATAGTTTAAAAACGACTCGGTTTTTCGGTAAGGTTGCGCGATGAAAGGGCGCGACGGCGTATTGGGGAGGAGGGCGAATCCGCGCGGCGAGGGGTCGATAAGTACATAAGCAGTGAGCAGTTAGAACAACGGTTCAGTTCTCGGTTGGGAGCAGTGCTGTGTGGGCAGCTTCCCTTCTCGTAGCTCGCGCCTACGACTCGCGGCGTTCTACGCTCAACTCTGCGTCTACGAGCGGTAGCGCCACCGGTGAGTACTTCTAACTTACTGACCGACTTTTGTTTCGTCCATTTTAATTTCGCTTTCATTTTATTTCCTATTTTAGAGCAAATTTTTTATTAATTTGCTCGCGTGCTTTTTATTTTAAATTATTGTATGTCGCTAAAACTTTCAGATTTGTTGAAAAAATTTAAATAGATATTTATTGTAAAGAATATATTTTATATTAACTTTTATATATAAAGGTAACTAAAATATAATTTAGTTATGATTATGAATTATAAATGACTGGCTTTTGTGAGAGAATTGAAAGAATGTAACGTGACCTCGTTTTAAACAATTAATCACTTGTCGTTTATTATTTAGACAAATGATAGGGATTTTTAAAAGTTAATATTAAATACAAACCTCAAAATTTGTAAAAAATAAAAATACCTGACCTTCTGTCACAATTGGAATTCACTTTCGTTTAGAAAATCGTTCTCATTTACGTAAAAGTACGATTTTCTAAATAAGTGCTAACAAAAGAATTTTAAGAAAATTTTAAGAAATTTTATAATACTTGTTTTTATGTAAAGCTGTGCGTATTTTTTAATGTGTTTTGTGCTTTTTAACATATATTTTAAAAGATTTACTCTGTTCTTAAGTGTTTGTTGTTTTCTATGCTATAAGATCGATTAATATTGATTATTTAATTCAGAGCCTCAATAATGTATTTATTTTATTTATATTGTCTATAGGAAATTTACTTATGAAACATATAGAGAAGTAATAAACGTTGCTATTACTAATGTTATAAAACTCATTACGTTTTAGACAAATGATAATTTATCTTCATATTTCATCTTATTGAAATATTTAAATTACCTTTTTAATTTAAAAAAATAATATTGTAATCGAGTTTGGAATTACTTATTACTCTTTTGATATAATTATACTTCAAACTCGTAAATGTGGTAACAAATTTTTTGTATCGCAATAAGAAAATAGATTAATTTATAAAATAAAGTTCTTTATTTCGGTCTTGAAAAGGTGCATACTGTAATAATGTAACCAATGTATTAGATAATCTTTTTCTCACAAAATATTAGAATGATTTCAGTTAAGAAATTTCTAGATCTCTTAGATTTTGAAAATTTAAAGGTTTACAATAACATTTTGAAAGACAGATGTTATATAATACTAGTAACTACATTACTTCAACATAATATTTTTATTTACATAATACAAGATGATTCGAAAATCTAAATAGAATAATATAGATATAGTTAAGAAATGTCGTGTCATTTCAAAAAAGAATATCACATTATTTTAAGAAATAATTTATTTATCTCCTTTAGAAAAAATAAATAAATAAAAGCTTTTGTGCCCGCGACTTGGAGTAGTTGTCAGAGATTATAGAATTCGATTTTGAATATCCTGCACACATTTACTTTACTTCTATATCCATACGTTTAAACATAATAACGTACTCTTGGATATTCTTATTATCGACCTTCGACGTACGTCACCAATTTGATCGATCTACCTATCACGTCCCTCAATAATACATTCACTTAGTTTTGCTTGATAAATTTTCCTTATTACCCTTTCATCGTTTATCCATACTCGGTACGGTAATGGAATCGAAAAACTTAAGCAATAGGTGTTTCTTTTTATTCTTTAAATTAATTAGTTAAAATGTGAATGTTGTAAGTTCAACAATCTATTTTTAAACTCTATTATTTGTCTTACACGGCGATTCTTACTTCTGTCTTCGTTAATATGAATGACTGCGTCCCGGCATTAATTTTATTGTAGCGTTTGTTCTATCAAACGCAGGTTTCGCTTCCATACATTAAAATGGGCACTAACAACGCATTGAGTTTGCCAAGCGTGCCGTTTTGAAATTGACTTTTCACACTTGAATCTGGAGCACGATTCATTATATTTCCAGCGTTTACTCTGTTGTTACGTAATTTACCATGCAGCCCCAGATAGGAAACTCATCCACCTGTTGCATTTTCACAATTTCTAAATTCATTTTAATTATTGTAGGTGGGTAGACATAGATCTCAGATTTCCAGTTATCATGATTTTGATGAACACTATTCTCTATTTCTATTCTATTCTCTATTTCTCACTACTTATGTAAGCATCCAGCTCTTCAATTAAAAGCAATCTTAATATTGTTTTGTTTTTTAATTGTCACCCTTTACTAAAGGTTGTCTTGACTCCTCCACTTTTATAACAATTTTTGTTGACTTTCTTCTTTAATCTTTATTATGTGACCAACCAACGAGTTATACATACTTTTCATAATCTCAGTCTCTTAATAAACCGCTCTTTTCATTTCTTTCTTCTCCTATTTATTTATTTTAAATGTGAAATATATTTTGGCGCGCCATGGCAGCAGTATCGAGCAGTATGCTGTGACGGCAAACGGCATGACTCTAATTTCTATTTGTAAATAAATATAATCTGTAATTATTACTTATTATATGTATAAAGATGTATTTTAATATTTTTATTTAATTAGTAAAATAATAAATCTCTCTATTATTTTTTGTGATTTTACTCTATATGTTTTATTTGTTTTTATTTATTAGAAATTCGAATATTCACTATAATACGTCCCATGACGGCCATTTTTTTTCTACACCCACACATCTACTCATACATGCTCCTCGATTATTATGAACTTTCTCCAATCTGGTCGGCCACCAAGCCATCTAGGAAGTCTCCTACCAACTCTGCCATTTACTTTGAAACATAGTCTTGCCTCATTGCTCTATTATCCTTAGAAATGATACAGATAAGAACGATGTGTGAAAATTATAGGATCATTTCGATGGGACCCCGTAGTCGGCGTATTTCGATGAGCAACTGTTTTGTATGGGGACTGCGGCGTAACACTCGATTGACATATCCGATCGAACGAGCACGGGATCTCACATGAGTGGATCAGATCCACTGCATCTTGGATTTAATAGAGCAGTTTGAAGAACTGTTTCAGCAAGAGAGCTCTCGGCAAGCAGAGATACAGGAGACTCCAACAGGAGACTATGTATTTGCATATACAACACATGCAATACAGCATATTGCCCATGCTTCTGTTCAAAGTTCTGCGCACAACTATATTATTCTGACACTAGAGATTAGTAAAATACCAAATCAACAAGTATGAAACCATTGCGACACGATTGTGTTTGCAGAATTGTAGCAACTGGTATATAGCTAAAATAGTCCAAGCAAATATGACTCCCAAATGAAAATTTCACGATGTTCCTTACGGAATAATATTACAAAATAAATCATATATCATCATCATTCTCTTGCCCTCTTTCCACTTCTTGTCCGTTCATGTCATGTTACACGCAATCCAACATATCTCAACAATCCACATATCTAACACTCTCTTTGTCACATGTAATTCTTCTCTCCTCATAACAAGTCCCTACCACACCTTAATTTATCTTGTGCTACTTTCAGGCTTTCCCTAATATACATATTTCATACCTTATACATCCGTGTTACCCCACGCATACATCTCAACATTCGGTTTCTGCCGCATATATGACACAATTGAGATAATTGTAATCAAATGTAAGAATTGCTAGAGTATACGGTAGATATTATTTTACAACGTTGACCGCTAAATCCAAAAAAAACTTAAATTGTACGTTATAATTCTTTGTTGGTGGTCAATAAAAAAAATATAAAAATCTTTAACATTTATTAAATGTAAATACTACTCTATAAAGATCCAAAGCGCATAGAAATCGATTCACATACTCCTTGATTTTGTGAACCTCCCACTCGGAATACAAATGAGCCAGTGTCCTGCATCGATCGGCTGCCTGTAAAACTTTATAGTACCGGCCCTTACGGCGAAGTAATCACAAGTGTACTTGGACGCGACCCTTTTTTCTTATAACACTTTATTTCAGGATGTTAACGTTCTAATACTTTCCCACCGTCCCACTTTCTGCTGACTAATTTGTAAGGACTCAGCGTACAGTTTGTATCATACAAGTTGATTATTAGATATTTCCTTTAGATCCATTATAAAAGAAGAACCAGACTGACTGAAGCATTCTCCATCCACAAACGCTTTTTTTCGGTTACGACACGTGATTTTAAATATCAAAAAAGATATCAAATAAAGTAAAAGCTAACATATAATACGGATATTTTACTAGTTGATTACACTGGAAATTAAAAAGTACATAAATTATAAACATTTTAATAGTCAAACAAAATGTCAATAGTGATTTCACTCTCATTAGTATGTATGTACTTAAAATGTATAATTGTACATGTGAACAACTTCTCCAAGGAAAGAAGGAAGCTGCGGTGGCAAATACCTCAAAGAATCCCAACAAGGATTATTATCTTCCACGTTCGCACAAGTGCTGACTTCTTCATTTGTTTTAATTTTGTTGTTCTCGTCAATAATGTTTCTAGAACCTATCGCACTCAACTCATTATAATCACTGTTACGGTACACACAAGACATCCCCGCTGTTGGTTTGATCACAATATGCGGCGCAGTTTTTTCCGATTTTATCGGAGTTGTTTTGCCGTGCATTGAATATCCGATATTATTGCTAGACGATTTCGTAGTACCAATTGTTTCTGATTGAATTAGTTTTGAAACCTCTTGATATAACAAGGTCATATTTGAGTTAATTTTCAATAAATCGCAAGAATCGTTCTCATGTTGTACTAATGTTTTAGTACCAACTAATTTATTTTCAACTCGTGTATACCGTAACATTTTTTTAAGTGATGAACATATAACTGCAGCATTATCTTTGATAGTCCTTTTCTTCACTTTAGATACATAGACATTACTAGAACGAGTAAATTTTAATAATACAGGAGCCTTAGAATAACGTCTTCTTACAAATAAAATGACACTGTCAGAGACGGTAGACTTAATTGGTAAAGACTTTGAAGGATCTAAGAATTTTTTTATGTTACTAATAAAATTTGTTTTCAAATCATCATTTAAAGGGGTAACGTATTTATCCAGTGACTTTACATCTTGCTTTTGTTTTGTAGTTATCTCTTTAAATTTTTCCGATGAAGAAAACCGATTGTTATATTTATTATATAATTGATCTGGTTGGTGCAATGTAACCTGGTAAAATTTTGTTTTTGGTAAATTTTGAATTAATTCTTTGCAATGTTCTGATAATTTTATTGCTTCTTCAGATTCCAATTTCACTAAATGGCTGCCCGAGTCACTTTTTCGTAGTGTCAAAATAGCTGAGCTATCATCACTGATTATGTTTTTAACAGTTGCTTTTAAACACTTTTCAAATTCCTTGTCAAAGGCAAGAACATAGTTCCGCGAAGGCGTGGATTTTAAGACTCCCGGAAAATCATAGACACTGTCGTCATTTTGTAAAACTTTTACCTTTGTATAAGTTTCAGGTGATAAAGTGAGCAATCTGTTTTGAATCTGTTCCAGTGGTTCTGTAGCAATTATCAAAACGATGCCAGATGGAGTTTTTCTCAAAACAGCATTTGGTTGTATTTGACCATTTTTGCGATTCAAATGTGAACTAGCGTCTGGCATATTATCAACACTTCTTTGAATTAAATCCGAAACGTTTTTATTTCCTTTAAAAAATAAACATCCCGGTAATATATTTTTTAGCTTCATCGTTCTATCAATGCTAGCATTAATCAATTCAGATCTAAATTCTATCAAAATCTGACCGGAATCTGTAACTTTTAAATGAGTTTGTGAAGGTGAACTGATTTTACTTCCGTCTTCTATGACTTTCACAAAATCCTTATTAAATTCAAGAACTGAAGCCCCAGATGGTGTTTTTGCAATTTTTAACAAGCAATCATTTAAGTTAATTGTTATTGGACATGTGGTCTGAGCTGCATGCTCTATTTTAGTTAAATGTTTTGCATCTGTAATTGAATTATTAGAAAATTACAAACATATTTTCTTTTGAATATTTTAACCTTATATATTACTTATGAGAGTACAAAATAAACAATCTCGAAATAAGAAATTACTATGTCATGTCAAAATATAATTTGCGTTATACGAAATTGTTTTTTGCTATGGGAATTTTGTAAAAGATAACTAAAAATAACATATTCTCAAATTCATATAGTCATTGAAAAGTAGTTAAATTTTATTTACATAAAACCATAGAATAGTGTAATACATTATGCATGAACGCTCTCGTTTTGGATATAAATAAAACTTCTATGCTCTTTATTAATATTTAATTTTTAAATATACAAAATTCATTAGGCATTTTACATTTTAAAGATTTAACTTTTCCTCGTAAATACCTTGATATATCTATACGAACGCTCGATGACGTAAATTGAGTTTCATTATGCCGTCGTTACGGTGGTGTCAGAACTTATCACCGAACTCATTTGCTCGGTATGACCGTCATTATAATTTCCCATCACTTCTTCGATAAGAAGCTTTCTTGGCTGGCTACCTAGAGTGTAGACGATTATGTTCATTAATTAAGAAATGAATATTTTGTACTCCCATAAAA
>DWTW01001321.1:0-12918 GCA_018246275.1 Papilio slateri
GGCGACCGCGGCGCAGCACGAGAGCTCCAAAATGATGCTGCAACAACAACTTAACGACAGAATGAAGTGAGTCTTTATTATATTTCATTGTATATTTCATTTAAATATATTTCATCAAGTGGCACGCAGAATACTTCTACTTCTACAAGGCGTGCCTGTCTTCTATGAGGTCGTGGTATTTCACAAGTCGAGCCGGTGCATTTGTGTAACGAGATACAACAAGATGTTGCTACTGTGGGCTTTCTTTGGATTACTTTGTATCGATACAATTCATTGTTTTGTTTTCTTCATTAAGTGAGATTTTATATTATCGTAATATTGTTGAAGTAGCCAAGCATTCATCTTATAACTTAACCAATTTACTTTATTCTTTGATCTATGTACATATTTAACGTAGTACCATTGGTCGCTCAACTTTTTGCCCATGTCATTCAACTTGATGTCCATAATCTCAACAATTTAGAAATTATGTTATTCTTTATGACTCGATTTATATAAACTTGCATTGCATTAATAAAATGTTGATTTTTCATTTGTATGGCCATTCATTTGTATTTACTTTTGCTGGACAAAGGGTTATTCATAGGGTTTTCAAAAGTAAATATATAAGTTTTCAAAAGTATATATTAGCGATTATATTTAATTCATTTGCATTTGTACTTAATTTACACAGAGATGTGGAACTTCTTCAACAAAGCGCATCGTCTAGTGAAGAAATAGAAGCGTATAAAAATGAAATTTCCAATCTTCGGTCTGAATTAGAGAATTCTAGACAACATGAATTGGAGTTAGAAAGTTTAAAAGCATCAATGGAAACGTTAGAAATCGAACATAAAACAGCAATGACCGAGCAAAAAGAGAAGGTTATATTAGTTACGAATGAATTAAAAGAAGTTACTGAAAATCTCGAAAAAGTTGAAAGGGAGAAAGAAGAAAAGGAGGCAGAAGTTAGTAGGTTTAAGGAAGAACTTAAAGCTATGAAACTGGAAAACGGTGCAGATGTTAAGAGATTGATAGAAGAGAAAGAAGCAGCTTTACAAGAGGTTGCCAATTTAAAGCAACAGTACCAACAGGAGAAAGAGGTCAGGATTTTTATTCATTTATCTTTTGGTAGTATGCATGTCTATAGGTAGAAGTAAAAAACTAACTTTGCATGTGTAATGAATAAAATGCATATCACTTATTAATATGTATTGGTCGCTAATTTTCTTTACATTTAACAGTGTAAATACATAGTATATAACATTTGCGACACTTGCAATATCGGCCTTTAAAAAAATATTCTAGTGCACTTTTCATTTTGAATAACAAAATAACTTATGTTAATAAATTTTTGGGTTTATTTTTTCTAACTTCTCCACTTCTGGACCGATTTGTAGATTTTTGTTATTTACGGATCTCATAGGTGTAACTTTATTAATTGTCGATCGTTTTAACTGAACTTCAGAATATAAACAATGAACATGAAAGTGCTAAAATGGATTATGATGAAAGGTACCACAAACAGTGCGCCGAAGTAAATCGTCTCCAACAAAAAATAAATCAACTTGTAGAAAGTAAAAATTCTGCTGAAGCACGAGCCGAACTATCCGAGTCAGACGTCAATGACCTTAAAAATAAATTAAGAGAAATTACAGAAATGAAAATTGAAATTGAAAACGTTTTGACCGAGAAGGAAATGAAAGTTTCTAGTCTCGAAAATAGATTAAAGGAAGTTGAGTACGAAAAGAATATAGAAATTGAACAAATTGAAAAATTGGTTCAAGAAAAAAATGATTTTTGTCAAACACAGACGGCTGTAAGTGAAAAACTTCTAAATAAAATATCTGAATTAGAAACGATTTTAGCCACTAAAGATGAAAATATTACAGAGTTAATTAGAAAACTCGACAAAGAGTTGGGTGTTAAAGATGACGTTTTTAATAATTTTAAAGAATTATTAACAGATAAAGATGAGCAAATACTTACCCTTAATACAAAAGTGACTAAATTATCAGATGAACTGTTACGTCTAACGGATGGATTAAAAGAGACAAATGCGGAGTTAGAAATAGGAAATAATGAGTTAATAATTTTGAAGGAAGACCTCGAAAACATGAAAGTCGCACATGAGTTCGAATTATCTAATAAAAATAACGAATTTTCTAAATTATCTTCAGATAAAATAGATGTCGAAATAGAAAAGAACAAAATTATTAATGAACTATCTATTGAAAAGGAGGTAAGTACTTTGTAAATTATTGCTAACAACCGATTTTTATAACAAACAATAGTTGTTTAGTAATGTGTTTTTAAATTTGATAGGTTTTAGAAAACAATGTGCGAGAAATGAAGGAAATATTACTTAAATTAAACAGTGATGTTGATATCATAAAAAATGAAAAAGCTGATATGGAGAATAATTTGAATAGTAAAATAGATCAATTAAACAGCATGATAGACGATACAACAACAAAACTAAAAGAAAGTGAAGATCAAGCGAACTATCACCATCAGGTAGTTTGTGACAAGGACATTGCTTTAGGCCTGGTGATGAAGGAGAGAGATGATTTGATAAAGCAATTAGATGAGTTACAACAGTTAAAAATTAAGGCAAAAGATGAAATGGACTTAGCTTTATCAGAAAAATCGAAAGATAATCAGGTCAGACTAACACCGGTGGTGGACGGCTGTATGTTTTGTATTTTGGTGATGGTTTTGTGTTTGTTACCATTGGATACGGCAGTGGTTATCTAAATTGTAATGACATATTTAAAACAATTCCCGAGGAGGGTTGGCGTCAGCTGTGAAAAATCTGTAGCTAAAACCTTATACAGTATGGACTACAATTGTACTGTGCCGATCCCACATAAGCAGGAAAAGAGCAGGGAGAAAAAAAATATTTAAACCAAATTCTAATTCAATAAACATTTAAAGGAATTACTTAAATTAGTTTTTAAGACGATTTTTATACTAAATAAATACGTTTTATTTCTGTGTCTTTAAACAGATATGCTTTCAGTTTTATAGTATTAAATTTAATTACGTATGCTTACAATTGGCTATTTAAATATATGTTTCTTAAAATTATTTAATAACTGATGCTTTTTATAGAAAAAAACTGCTGGCATGTTGCTATATTCTAATGGCATGTACTTATTATTTCTATTCTCTCCTCCGTCTACGGCTTGGTTCTGCATCTTCGATATGCTGCATGCGCTGGGTTTCATCCGCTGACGATCTTCTATTCTGGATTATTGAACGCATGATTGCTCTTACGTTAAGTATATTTTATTTTCTTTTATCTGTCTGTGTGTATTAACAATGTAGATGATATGTGCGAGGTTAGAGCACACGGAGACCGAGAGACTGAATGCCGAGTGTGAATTGCAGGACTTGCTGCAACACAACACTGTGTTAGAGGCGGATGTGGCATCGTTAAAAGCCCAGCTGCAGGAGGCGCAGTTAGAAATTAAACGACGTTAGTATATTTTACAGCTATTAACAATTGTTCACATATTCAGACGTCAACTCTTAACAACTATTTACATGTTTTACGCCTGTGACAAATATATGCATGTAAGCATATATTTGTAGTACAACATTTATGTATTCGACCCAAATTTGGGACCGTTTATTTTTATAACGATCGAAGAAAATTACGATTTTTATCGCATAACACAGTACAGTGAAGTATATTTTCTAACATTTACAACGCAATGTAACTTTAAAAAAACATAAAAAATAGTTTCGTAAATCGCTAATACGTCGAAGTGGCAATTTAACACCGGCTAGATAGAGATAAACGGCTCAGTCACTGTCTCGTTTATTTAAAAATCGTACGTACACATACCGTGTACCTGTCGCTAGTCCTCTTAGCACATTAGCAATCTCAATAAAATAACTTTGTCTTTTGGCAATAGAATAGAAATAATTTACATGAAGGAATCTGGAACTACAAAAATTTGTCTTGCGAACTTATATATTTAGAATTTTTTAACGCCAAATAAAAACTATAGTTAACTAAATATTCTATGTGGCGTACACAATGAATAAAGTAGAACACAGATCTGTAGTGAGCCACACCGAGACACACTCTGACACCTGTCACCTGTCACCGTCGCGTGGTCCCCGCGCCATGTTGCTGTTAATAACAAATGGTTGTTTTACTAATAAAATCAGTTAATATAATAAGTATTGTGTAATTAGAGACATCAAGATTGGTGTCGTGCGCGGGCGAAGCGGCTGTGGCGGTGACGAGCGGGGCGCTAGAGTCCTTCGAGCAGGGCAGCGCGCGCGACACCTACCGCCTCGCGGCGGAGCTCGCCGCGAGCGCATTGAACGATCTCGTCACTCGTAAAGAGGTAAATAATGCTTTATTATTTTCATTTAGTTATTTATTTAATCTATATTGCGCCTAGTAGGTACAAATGGTGGACTTAATGCTAGTCGATGACACATCAGAACAAAATGATTTAAGAATGTGCACCAGATAAAAGTTTAATTTTTTTTAAATTAAAATAGTAAAAAAATATATAAAACATTATAGTATCAATATAAATAGAACTTATGTCTTCTGTTTCAGATCAGCGGAAATGAAGAAACATTGGCGAAATCCGCACTGTACGCCGCGCACAACACGGCGCAGCTGTCGGCGCACGTCATGGAAGTGTGCAATGTGTCCACGGACATGGAACTCTCCGACAGTAAGTACCTTCTTTTAGATATATATATAACCTATCTACGCGGTATTGGTGTGAATTCCTGCCTGCACCATCCTGTAGGGTTTAGCTAGCTTTTATTGACTATCTCAAGCTTATTTTGCTTGTATCTTAAGCTAAAGGGCTAAACAGTTTTGTGATCCATTCATAGGAGTGAAGGTTTACACCTCAATTCTAATTCTGTCGGAGGCCCAATTCCAGTCCTCGTCCTCTTCCTATCCTTTTCGAATAAGGATAGGATGGGAAGAGGAGGAGGACTTGATAGGCGAGGAGATGGATAAGAAACGGGAATATCCTTTTTCCCTTCTATTACATCTTCTATCCGTTAAAGATAGGCAACGCATCTCCAACTCGTTTGTTGCGGATGCCTATGGGTAGCGGTCACTTAGTATCAGGTGGAAAGCTTGCACGTTTGCCACCTCCTTTTATTAAAAAAAAACAATATCTTCATCTTGTGCCACATCCAATACGGATAAAGTTTTCTCTTCCATTCGAATAGGTTCATTGCTATGCTTATATTAACAACATTTAATCAAACACCTGCATCTTTAAGCATTCTAACGCACCTATTATTTGTATTATCTGGGAATAGATGCCAATAAAATACAGCAAAAGATGCCAATAAAATAAAACAATGCTTACTAGCATTGAACCACACTTATTATATTGAGTCCTAAAAAATGTCTCTATATAAGATCATTACTTTTATTGGTGACATGATAATAATAGTTCGTTTAACCGACGAGCGTGCACCTGATGGCGTGTTAATTTGCCAAAGAATATTATTAACCACCCATCAGGGTACCAGGGGTAATGCTTTTATTCATTCTAATTTGCATGTTCTCAGAACTGAGCAACGAATGCCGTTCAATGCTGACCGCGACGAAAGCATGTTTGGAATCATTGAAATCGGGCAAGCTGGAGGCCGAGGAGTGCGCGGCGGCACTGAGCAGCGTGCGGCAGGCCGCGGCCACGGCAGCGTCTGCAGAGACCCCGCTCGTGGCCGGTAGTGTCGACGACGAGCTCGCCACCATGGACAGCGCTATTGAACAGGCCGCCGCGCAAATAGAGGTAACACAACGCAATTTTTGCTGTCGTTACCTTACAGAATATCGGCGTGTAACGAATCATCACCAATAGTCTGAAGATTCAAACCCTCGCTTTCCTACCCACTTTGTTTTTATTATGTAAAGATTGAAAAGCATATAAGCGTACAGAGGTTGTTACTTAAGATTAGGTTTGCTATTTTACTTAAATATTATTCTTACATAGCAACTTTAACAGTGGCAGAGCCCGCAACGACATCTATCGCACGAATGGGCCGGCCGGTGAAACCTCCGGGCTCGACCGGTGAAATACCACGACCTCGCAGAAGAGGCGTGAAGTAGAAGTTTCGTCTGATGAGTAAGGTACCGGAGGCCTACTTTTAGTCCTCTTTCCTTTCCGATAAGGATAGGATACCAAGGGAAAGATGATTGGACGGGGAGGAAAAGGAAATGTCCTTTTTTCTGTCTATCCTCTGTACATTAAAGGTAGACAACGCATTTGCGACTCCTTTGTTTGTTACGGATGCCTATGGGTAGACAAAAGTAGTGTTTCATCTTTGTGTCACTTACTCGCAGAAGCCTTAGATGTGCATTTATAACATCTTAATCTTGTCTTATTACCTTACAATATTAATAATCTTTTTATTATTACTAAAGGAAATGCTAGCCGCCAGCCGAGCCGCCGATTCAGGTGTGAAATTGGAAGTGAACGAGAAGATCTTGGACGCCTGCACGACGCTGATGGGCGCGGTGAAGGTGCTGGTGCAGGACGCGAGGAGGCTGCAGAACGAGCTCGGCGACCCCAGCACGCGGCAGAAGATGTACCGTCGCAACCCTCAGTGGTCGGAGGGTCTCATCTCCGCCGCGAAGGCAGTCGTCTTCGCTGCCAAACTACTCGTGTAAGTATATCAGGTCTATAAATAATTTACCCTTTACAAAATACATTAAGAAGAAGAAGGTACCAATCGACGGAGAATTGAAAGATTGAGTAAATATAGAAAAATGTAGAAAAATGAGGGACCATAATCTCTTACCAAGAGTATAAATATGACTTTAAGACAAACTTTCAACGCCTATTTCACCCCTTTATAGTTTTATTTTTGCGACAAATTGTAACCTGTATCAGTTGACATTGGCTAGATCCAGTTTATTCCTTTCACAAAATTTAACCAAATTGGTTGAGTAATTTTTGCCTGAAACCATAAAAATATTTTTTTATGTAAATAATTTATACATGTCGTATAGATCGTCAGCGGACGAGACGGTGAACGGCAAGGGCCGTGTGGAGGGCGTGTCTGCGGCGGCGCACTCGGTGGCGGGCAGCACGGCGCAGCTGGTGGCGGCGTCGCGCGCGCGCGCCCCGCCCGCCGCGCCCTCGCTGGCCCGGCTCACGGCCGCCTCGCGCCAGGTCGCCGCCGCCGCGGGCGCCGTGCTCGCCGCCGCCAGGCACGCCGCAGACCTCGCCAGGGACACCGGTCAGTAACATAACATTCTATTGCTATATAAATCTATCTTATTCATTAACAAATTCCACTTCTATCGGCGTACGGCGCGGCAAGCGCAATTTATTTTACGAAGTGATCCACGTGCCCTATATTTTTCTCACCTCATTAACATTGTAACTGTATGCTTGTACTGTTCTCCAGAGGCGCTTGACACATCAGCGTTGACGCTGACGGCGACCAGACGGCTAGAAATGGAGAGCAAGGTGCGCGCGCTGGAGCTGGAGACCGCGCTAGACAAGGAGAGGGCGCGCCTCGCGGAGCTCAGGAAGCGACACTACCATTTGGCGCAACTCGAAGAGGTAACTTATAAACAAATCACTAAATCTTGTTTATTCTATTTTAAAGGACCTAAAATTAAAACATGAATCAAGTGTAAGATGTTGTGTAATAAATCTTTCTTAATTATTTCTTAAGCTTCCTAAGGTAAAGTTATGCGTGCGTACAAGTGAGTAATAAATAGGCTAATATTGTTAGTGTCAGTAGTGTAAAATCTTGTGTTGAAGCAACTTTCTCATTTAAAAAAATCACCTCACTTCTAATTATATTCCTTACTTTCAAATATGTAAGCTACGGTTTATGGTCAAGCGGTCAATCTGTATTAACAGACGGATCGCTTGACGTACACTTCCCTTATTAAAATAGCCCTTCATACGCACCGACACAAAGTTGAGATTACTCAAGACCTCGTGTCGGTTAGTATAAAGGGTTTTTTATAGTTAATAATAACCATGAACTATTTGTGTGGTTACTATAACGATAATTGGTGAGTTCTGTCTCTTTGGTCCAATAATTTATAGTGCTACATGTTACGACTTGTTTCTGTAATATTTTGTTTTCTTTTACAGAACGGCAACATGACGAATGGTAAATAATAAGTTTTTTTTTATTAATTAAGAGCCAACAATGACAGCGTGAAGTGGCCAAAATATTAAAACGAAATGTTCTATGTCCACGACACTGTACTCGTATAGATTCCATTTTCTTCCTGCATTTATTATATATGCAATGTATGCAACGAATTGTTGTAAAAATTGTAGAAAATAGCGTGTAAAAGATGACATAAGAGAAATATTCTTGGACGCCGCTACCGCAAAGTGCATGTAACAAAATGACCTATAAAAACAAAATATACAATGAATCAGGTAAAAAATAGATTTGATAAAAACTTTTTGAGTTAGTTTATAATTTAAAATATACAATTTAAAGAGAAAGCAATGGTTCTCAAAGTTTACGTAAATTGGCAAGATGTTTAGAAAGAGAGCTCAAGTTGGAAAACCAATCCTTTTGTATCCTTGTCTAATCTCTAATGAATAACATTACGTACATATTACGTTTTCTAATAAATTAAAAAATAATTAAAAAAAAAACTAAGACATACTTTATTCTTACTGACTGAACCATGCAACATTTAAATATGACTATTTTTTTTAATGTTTCTTCTATTTTATCTTTTAAATGACTAGTAAAAGGATATATGAATAATCTTTATAAAAAAAAATTAGAGTTTTGGATATTTTTTTCGATGTTTTCTTTAAAAATGATGTACATTCGGCACCAAAGCATAGATGTAGTTCATTATTGTAATTGATCACACAAGTGTAAGGTATGTGTTCGACATGCCATGACACGAAACATGCCAGTTGGAATGTGTCCAGTGTTTACAGCTTACAAGAAATGCTATAGAATACAAGCCATAGCTTTAAGAATAAAGACTTAGATATATGTGAAGTAATTATAAAAAGGGAATTCCCTTAAAATACAAAAATATAGACATTTTATATGAATCCAGACTATCTGCTAGTGCTTGCCTGTCACGTCGAGTAGGTTCAGCCGAGACAAAATAATTGTGTAACATTTTTAAAGTTAAAAATGTATTTTATCGGTTATTATAGTGGTGACAGGCAGCTGGGCCTGTCACACTTGAGACCGATAAGTTTTGTTGCAAAAGCAGACAGGTGTCTCTCTCTAACCATTATTAAAGAACTTATTTATTTTATAGTTACTTTATTTGGTACCCTCTAATTAAACATAGGCCTAGTGCGTTTAAACCCTTATTTTATAATAAACATAACTAACCTGACCTGTGTTACAGTAATATATAATAAAATGTAGATAAATAAATATAATTATTTTCTATTTTAATAAACCCAAAAAGCTCATTTTTGTAAAATTTACGATGTGTTTTATTAATATAAATAAATTATGTATCTTATCATCTGGATTTTTAATTACTTGTTTAAGCGTGCGGTCACGTGATGTTGTGGCCACCTCTACCTATAGACAAAATGAAGTGAAGTCGTGCGAAATGTATATCAGCCTGCACACAGGGGAGGGCAAAGGGATATGGATAAGGATAAGGAGGAAAGAAAGGAAAAGGGATTATGCTGGTAACCCCTTGATGTTACTGGGGTTCTTTGGGGGAACTGGGCTGGCTGGGGTGGGGACATATCCCGGCCACACGCAAAATACGCGCTAGTCATTGAGTTCCGGATAATACTACTACTACCCTACTGCTCACTAATGGGTAATTATATAATATATTAGAGTCTTCTGCGCCTCACTCATTAGACAAAACTTGATGCTTTATGGTCCATTAATGCAGCGCCATGCACGAACAAATGCGTTGACGCAACCTAACGCACTGCGTTTCAATGCAGCGTCGCTTAAGGTGTGTGTCACTCTTGGGTTCTTGGGCTGGTCTGCACTTGGTTGTAATTTCGACGTGGCACCCCAAGCCGCTTTGTCTTTATGGCCATATGTCCCCGTCACGTCACGTGTAACGTTAGCCCACGTCATCTTAACGTACCATGTGAGATGGTGTTCTGATTTGTATGTGAAACTACGCAGCGTTACCGCTTCGTCGTTGCAACGCCTACGTGGCACGTGTGGCATCGCTCTAACCGTGAGTTTACACTGCTAAAATACATCCCATTATCTCTCACCTTCACTATAACATAACAGAAATGAGAACCTGTTTTAGGTGAATGTTTTCAGCAGTGTAAACTCACGGTAAGGCCATCACATGGCGTCTTTTACTGCCTTCGAGCAATAGTGTGGAAGCATTCCATGATCAGTTTAGAAAGGCGCAGTTAAAAAATATCAAATATCGCGATGACAAAGTTGCATCGCTTATAAATACTCTGATGCAAATATATTTTTCATTTTAACTGAAAAGTGTCAATTTGCTTAAATTAAATGATTCTATTAGGAAGGTTTATTATTTTAGTCATGGGGGAGGGGAGAATTTTTGAAAACATTTGAATAAACTAAATTATTTTTCACTTTTTCATATTACTTTATATGTTAATTATTAAAAAAATTAAACAACGAAATAATGCTTACATTTATTACCTTATTAAAATAATACATTTACCATACACAGTGAACTCTAAGTATAATTAATCATTAAAAGCATGGCAACACAGAAAAAGCTACATTTTTCAGATAAACATTTGTGCAAACCAAGGTTTGTAAGAAATTATGAAATACATATATGTAAAACATTTCTGTCAAAATGCTCAACTTTGGAATGGACGTAATTCTTCAATAAATACATTCAATATAAATTAATGATATTTTATGGAATTCGTCATCTCTATTTCATTCATTTGTGCGAATCTATAGCCACATAGTTTTTAATTCTAACAGACAAATGCATAAACTAGGCCAAACAATCGATGATATTTGTAATACATTCCACATTTTATACTTTGGTTATTGTGCAAGAAGCCATCTTCTTTTTACTGTAATTTCAATACCAGATATCAAAATCTTTCAAAAACCTTCGAAAATTTAGCACCACATGTTGGCTTCCCTCTTTTACCAAACCACTGTTTTCATTTGGACTGAATGATCATTCTAATTCAATACAACCTTATATATTATCTCTTTCCTTTTGTAAAATATAAAAAAGATATAGTGAACATGAGCTTATGACTACTGATAAATACATTTTAGGCCTTTATGGGCTTATAAATAAACCTGTGGTGACAGGTGACAGGGATGTTCAAAGAAACTTTTTGTGCTTTTATTGTGTCAATGGCAATCTTATGAGTGTATCTGTGGTAGTTCATCCCACTTGAGGTGCCTCTGATGTGTCAGGTGGATAATTCGAACATGGACAGCCTGGTTCTTTTCAAACTTTGGTGGGATTGGACACAGACGGTATGTCACTTCGTCGCCCGGTAGCGGTACATACTCCCCTTCAATGCTAGAATATGTATGTATGTTAGTAGGGAAAATGATAACAGTTTTTCAACTTTATATTATACTAGCAACACGCCCCAGCTTCGCTCAGGTTGATTTGTAAAATAGACAAAAAAACAAATAAAACATGGCCTAGGTTACTCAGTAATGAAATTGATTTAGTAGTTTTTTACTTTATCCAGAACAAAGAAAAAAATAAAATCATTTCTCTTTAAAATATTATTATATTTACCTCTTATACAATTATGATGTAGAATTTACTATTTACCTAATAAAACTTTATATCAAATAGGTATTATACATCTAACAAATTTACATAAAAAAACCAAAAAACCTGCCTGACTGTACGATCATCATTAATCTTATCATCATATTACCTATGCCATTCTGGGGAAGCATAGGGATGAAATAGATATGCATGAAATTATAAAGAAACGAAAATGAGGAAATTCTAATTTATTTTTCAAAAATTAGTGCCTCCATACTCCTAAATGTAACATTGATGTCATAAGATAGCCTCTGATTTCAGATGTGCCATTTTTATTGATTGGCTATGTTTACACATCTCATACTAAGGTATGCACTTCAGTCAGTTAAGACTGACATTGTGTGACAGCATTGACCTTAATTGAAGTGCCAATTGTAGTCAGTAACATTGTGCCACTGTTGATTCTTTGATACGAAAATACTGCTAGTTTAAAGACTAGAATATATTTGCTAAATTGATTGAGAACATCATCTTCCACAGGAAATGCTGTAAGAGGAAGTACCGCAAGGGCTGCAGGCACTAATAGAAAGCACTGCTTGCTATTAGCAGCCTTTTTCTCCTCTAGCCTCAGACAGCTTTGCCATTGGGGTTAACGCTACAGCCTAGTCTGTAATATATTGCTCATATAAGCTGTTAAAATCAACAGAAAAAAGGAAATAACCTAATGGGAGTATATGAAAGAGAATAAAACAAAACAACATGAAACGGCTGTGTTTTGTTCATGGAATCTATTGATAAGATTTCATCAGCATATTGTTTTTAATGTTAACACTGAATTTTGTATATTCTATTTTCTCATAAAATTAAAGATTATAAGCCATACTTACTCAGAAATATGAACAAAGAGGTCTTCTCCGCCCTTTTCTGGAGTCACATAACCGTGACCCCTTTCTCGACAAAATGATTTTATTGTACCATTTTCTACCGGATTCCCCAAAGCTCTTTCAGAACTACGTAAGCGGACAAAGCATAACAATTTATAAAATATATTTTATACAATTTATGAAATAGAATTTTGTATAATAACTTACGTCGAAGCGGTTCGATTACGACGCGTAATTATGGGGCTAGGAAGTTGTAAGTGAGAATTTGTCTTGTTAGGAGAATCATCACTGTTAAAACCATAATCGTTAGACATGGTTTAATAAAGAAATGTTATTAAGGAAGAAAATATATAATTAACAACTTAACAA